>JAQMWT010000110.1:0-88164 GCA_029834535.1 Chrysophaeum taylorii
CTCCGCCCTTCATCTCCGTGGTGGTATCCTCTGGTCTGCTATCTGCTCAGAGGGAACATGCGTTGTTAGCTCGTCTTCTTCTCCCGTTGCGCACTGACTTACGCCCGCTACCCTCACGTCGATGGTTACTTCGCCCACGCCAAGTGCGCATCCAGCATCCCAGCTGCAACCTTTTTAACTGCTGATGGTTCACCTGCGTGCCCTATTCCCCAGCCATCTGCGTTCACTGAACACGCTGCTAGGCACTGGCGCCTTACCTATGCACTTACGTACCTGGCGCCGACCAGCTTTATTGATCACAACTCATCCGAGTTTGGCGCTACTTCTGCATCTCTGGCTGACTTGGAGGAATACGGCGGTCTCTACAGAGGTCACCGCTTACCGACCCTACTATCCATATCAACTGGAATCTGCCCCTACTACTCCTACTGACGCTGTTTCCGCTTATCCCGAGTTGCGCACACTGCCTCGACCGCAACGTCGCTAAACTATAATTCACCAGCCGCATTGGGTCCTGACGAATATAAGGTCAAGAAGCGGACGTTTCCATTGACGAATATAAACTTAAGTGCCTCCACGGTTTGTCGCCTAAAAACAGGCACGCCTACATCAAGGCCATCTCTCGTCCTATTGACAGCAAGATGGTGCTGAAGATTAAAACAGACTCTGCAGGCAAATACGTTAAGCATAAGGCGCCTCGTACTACGTGGCTTCCTAGCATCGGCGCCGATTTCTTTGGTACCTTCAGCCCCATGGCCACTATGACCGCAATCCGGGTACTACTAGCTATTGCAGCATACAAGCAATTGCCTGTCTACCATGCAGACGTCCCGAACGCCTTCGTTCAGTCTGACATCGATGCCAATGTCTATGTTCAGTTACCAGACGGCATCAAGCTTATCGACCCCGATGACGCTAAGTACAAGGGCCGACGTCTACCGAAACTGCTGAAGTCACTTTATGGACTTAGGCAATCACCATCCCTTTGGAACAAAGAGATAGACGGCTTCTTTCCGTAGCCTTGGTTACAAACGCCTGCATTCGGACTCTTGCCTATATGCTCGAGTATCCGCACATGCTAAGTTCGTCGTATGCAGTCTGTGTAGACGACGACATTATTGTGTCCAATGACGACCCTCTTCGTACAGAATTACAGGATGCCCTCCACAAACGGTATGCTGTAGAGCAGTTTGAACCTGTCCATGCCCTCCTAGGCATGGTGTGTCGCACATCTGACGGCCATTTCTCTGGATGTGCAAGCCAAGCTGGATGAACTCTTCGCTGATCACCCGTCTTGCAGCAATGACCCCGCTTAAATCCTATGTCATCGTCCTTCAAGTATAAAGATGGCACTCCCAGCTCTGAAACAGAGTTGTACATCAACTGCGCACTGCCACCCTCCTTGGCAAGCTGGTGTTCATGCAAGTTGCCTGCAGACCTGACTTCTAAGGCGGCAGATGTTCGCGTGGTATGCATGCACCACGGCGTTCACGTCAAATGCTAGAGCACCTTCGCTACCTCAAGAAGCCGGAAAACCGCTCACTTCGCCTCTGGTTTCACCCTAAAGGTAATATTGGAAGCTCACCTTCGCACTGTGCTCCGCTAATCGAATTGATCTATCCACTGTGGTCGACTACCAACCACAGGATCTACTGGACAGTTTGACCCCTTAGTTGCCATGGTTGACGCTGACAATGCCTTCTTCCTTACAGGAAGATAGGAAATCTACCACCGGGTTTGTCTTCTATCTTTCAACTGCCTTATTGGTTGGAAAAGCAAACTTCAACCGATTGTCTCCTGCTCAACTCACGAA
Organism: Chrysophaeum taylorii; assembly: GCA_029834535.1. NCBI lineage: Eukaryota > Pelagophyceae > Pelagomonadales > Pelagomonadaceae > Chrysophaeum > Chrysophaeum taylorii. The sequence continues at coordinate 1,814 of JAQMWT010000110.1, forward strand.
GCTGAGTTGACTGCCCTCAATATTTGTGCTGATGAAGCTGTTTGGCTACGCAAGCAGCTGTTGGAACTCTCCTTTGTCGTCAACCCCACCTTCTACTTCGATGACAATGACAACCCAATTGCTGAAGATATGCGCTTCATCAGAAGCCTACCTCTCTTGTCTGACAATGCTGCCGCTGTTCACACCTCCAATAACCCAGATGGGTTCTCTCGATCCAAGGCACTGTCGACCAGATGGTTCAAAATCCGTGAGTATATCCGCTACAGAAAATACGAGTCCATCATGTTCGGCAAGCTGAACGTGGCGGATGGTTTACAAAGCCGCTGCTGAGTTCTCCACCTTTCGCTCTCTACTCGGTATGCATCATGCCTCTGACGACAATCCTTTACAGGATTGAAGATGCCTAACCCTAGTGACCGCACCGCCGTTAAACTAGCAAACGCGGCCCTACCTTCTTTTGCCATTTTTTTGTACGTGTGTGAGTGTCACTCATGTCTTTTCTTGGCACTCCGTGGCCATGGCCGTGGCATCTCCAGTCGTTCGAAGGACAATTCCACGCTCGCTCTCCACGGCCGAGCCTTCATCCCAAGTTGGCTCACAAGCGACAACCATAACCACTGTCACTCCTACTACACCCAGGCTGCTACTGTCTACCGACACCAGCTGAGCATTTACTACAATCCTGACACTCCAGGATGGCCTCAACATGGATTTTACCCTGATTGAACGAGGATTCTCTCTTTTGAGAGCTCCGTACTCCTGCTACGCCCCTTCTCTTCTGTTATGCGAGCGGAATCTCTACGGCACTCAACTCGATATATGAATCTATGACTAACACTGTTTGTGGAACTTGACCTTCATATCCATGCGCCTACCCATTACCGGCACAGGAAGCTGCTCTGCTATTAGCTTCTATTGGCTGCTACAGAGGCCCCAAACGTGAACGTTTCATCCTGTCATCCTACTGTACGCATTCTCCAACGACTTACGACAGCCTACATTGGTGCTTCTACCACGCGTATTCGAAGTCACAACACGGCGAACTCCCCACTGAAGTACTGAGTCACCTCAACACGGATGACCACAAAGGATGGTCATATTCCCATCTCAACTATCACCACTAACATTTGTTGTGCTTGTCACAACACCGATCGGGCGCCCATACAACCTAATGGTACGCGTGCACGTAATGCTACTTCTTCCAAACCTGTGAGCGGCTCAGCCGGTCATATCGCGCAACCATCATACGCACGTATTTGCCAAAGATTGCTATGACATGTGACCAGAAATCGACGCAACACTCGTACTTGCTCATTTAGTCTTATCGGTAACCGACGCAGCCACAGACACTACTCAATTACCATTGGCACTGGATCTTCGGCTTATTAAGATGCACCTGAAGCATCTTAACTTCTTTGTAACGGCTTGAGCGAACACAAGCTGTAAAACTCAGGCTATGTTCAAGGCCACCAAATACCACCATGTGATTCTTGCTGTTATCAATCGTGGGTACAACACTTGACGACGACTACGTCATCCTCAGACGATACAAAGCCGCCACCACTCTTGGTTGTGACGTTCGGTTCCACCATATTACGTGCTGCTTGTAACACTGTTCAAGATCACAGAGCTACTGTCTCGCTTAACGCTAACAGCTCATGATCAATATGCCGCCAACAATTCCTCCACGGACGATCACCTCCATCGTCTACGTGATAATTTGCTCTCGTGTATTCAAAACATTCCCTTCGCATGTGAATTGGAAGACCCTTCTATCCTCTCGGATCCGTTCGCTGAGTCCAGCGTTTTGGAAAACCAACTGGACACCATACAACTTGACTCACTAGTGCCATCCCTACTGAATGCTTTACTTGCACTCACGTTTCGTATGGTACCACACCATTCTACTATTGGCGTTCACCGCCTGACAGCAGAAGCTGACGAAGACGATACCGATACCCTCGAACCAGTAACGTCCACTACCTCAGAGAGCTTTAACACACTGTCTGTCGCACCTGTGTTTCGTAATGCTCTGTTCGAAAGCGTCAAGTCCACTCTCAGCTCCACCAAGTCCAAGCCCTAAGACACCCTGTTACACTCTTGATGCCTCTTATGTGACCTCTGAGACCATCAAGACTGTATTCTCCTTCCTTTCTTTATTTTTTCTTTCTTTCTTCTTCATCATCATCTTTCTCCAGAGATGCTCTACAGTCGCACCTTGCGCTTAAGACATCTCGAGGGGGTGCAGAGAAATCTGCTGCCTCTTACCCTTATCCGTCCGTTGAGAACGTGATCTCTTCCTTACCCTTCTTCTTCCTTTCTACACAATCAAATAGTCCTCTGATTTGTGCCTACGCTCATCATCATGGTCTAGCGCGTCCCGAGGTATGTAGCACTATACACTTAACCTTTCTCGTGTAGTTCTAGATGCCGCCTGTCGTGTTCTGAGGATATAGGGAACATAACCTTTCATTCCCCGAATTAACCTTCCAGACGTTCACGATGAGACGGGATGGTTTCCCAGGTGACTTACCACTGCTTGCTAAATGCTCTGCAGTAAGTGCATATATCTTATTTAATTGAGGCCACATGGCGAGTGCTGGTTTGTCTTGTGATTCCAGATTAAAAAATGTGCACAAGAAACCAGCATAAGTTTCGCAGTGTTTGATCCAGTCGGTATTAGAGGGACCTGTAAAGGATATGTTAGTTAGAGAAGAATCATACACAATTGATTTAGGGAATCGGGTATCTAATAGATTGAGGACACGTTTAACATCCTCATTTAATTCGGGACGAACGAGATTATAGGACTCTTGGTAATAAAGTCGTTCGAGATTGTTACGGACATCAACTGTTAGTTGATGTGATGAATTGACATGCCAAGTTTTTAAATGATCAGGCAGGGCATCTTCATCAGGTAAGTTTAAATCGTTTACTTGTTCAGCTTTCCATTGAGCGAAGATGATATCAACTTCTTGTTCAAGAAGTTGATTATACTCCGGAGCATTCCGGGTGTAAGCTTCATATGAATCGAAGCAGAATAACGCGTCCACATATACTGTCATATGCCTGCGAAGCACCTCAATTTGCAAGCTCACCTTGGTTGAGTTGTCTTGGAAGCGCAATCCTGCGTTAATTTTATCAACGAGGATTTGTTCTTGTTTGTAGATATCCGTAGTGGATATTGGTTTTTGTTTTGACATGATTGTGACCTATTAAGGAATAGGTTGTAGGATTGATAGACATATTCGACACATAAGAATGAAGGGTTTCTCGAGTGCGGGTTCTATGTACAGTACGCTATATTAAACGTGGGCTTATTTACAAGACCAAACAAATCAGCATGCTATTTAAACAGGATGACTTGAGACTGAAGAATGGATTAATTCTCGAGCAGTCAGTCTTTTGTTGGGGGAATGGAAGGAAAAGCCCGTACAAGTTTCCGCGGCCTGTATAGGAAAAATTTTAATTTTATTAGCTATGCGAGTGCATATGACCAGTGACCGACCCAACTAGGTCACAAACCAATTTAACTGATGGGCATATACCGTCACATAACAGATATGTACAGTAGACCAGCGCCAAACACATTGTCGCGTTGTACTCGTGATCAGGCGCAAATTGATCACTCCATTTATACGTACAACACAGTTGGGCTGACACACCTACGCATCTGGGCCCATAACCTGGAGAGATTTGACCCTCTCCGGGTACATGGTAGAGACTGCGTGCAGTCTTAGGCGTGTACAGACCATTCCGCTTGTCACATGCTACTACACAAGGTAGGGATTTAAGCCCTAACTCCTTAAGGACATTAGGTCCCATAGAAGCGTTTACACTGACAACGAGGAACGAAGCCTCTGTTAATTAAACAGAAAACCCCGTACCTGACGGTACGCACCTGGAGGCCTACTCCATGTTGGAAAAGAGCTTCAGACTGGGTTCTTCATAGTCATGAATAAATAATTGCGGAAGGGTAAGGAAGGACAGGAGGAACGAGGGAAAGCCGTATTACGGAGAGAAAACCCTCGTGTAGAGATAGGTGTGAAATGTTCCAGTGTCGCACACATAATAGTGTAGCTCTCTGGAGTATGAAGACCATACACGAGCTGCCAATCTCATCTTCTCAACGATGCACTATACGGTGGATATATGTGGCCGATTTCCATGCTATCTATGTGGAGATTATCAAGCCAGAGAAAGATGGATCCTCGTTGCACGTAAATATAACACCGGCCCTCTTGATCTGCTTTCATGGCCTAATAAACGAGTCATTTCCTTTCTGGACATTGCAGACCACGCTAATTCCATCAGTCGCAAGTTAATAGTCGACGAACCTTGGACGCAGGTCTTTCCTGACATACCATTCGTGTCCACACCTAAAACCTACAATATTTTCAGTCGTACAGGATCCGTGCGCTTAGCTGTGACTGAGCTTGAAACCTTAACTATGCTGTTCCTTCGTCTGCACTCTAACAAAACAGTCGAACATCCCAGTCAAAATGAAATGGAGGGCATTTCTAACTTTCGCCTGGGATTCTTGACTAATTCAAGAAAACCACTTGCTTGCATGAGGTCTCCTATTGAACTCAAAGCTTTGTGCTCCTCTGTAATATTATGGGACGTTTATTCCCTAAATCTATCACATTACCTGTGTCCTTTCGTATTACAACTATCGAATCTAACCAACCATCTCACAGGTTATTCCTAAACAAATCCTCGACTTCCACCATCATTTACATCACCGGTGGAAGACACACAGGCGGAGACATAACAGTTTCTAACTCCTCTTCTAAATACCAGGCACATATAAATGCTTTTGGCGAAACCTATACCTTCCTAACACATGATGCCGGAATCGATAAGACTGCTTCTCTCGAACCTGTTACTGGTTTTCTTTGGCTTTGCCAAGCATACCATAATAATAATGAAAATCAAGACACGCGTCGTCTAGTACAGGCACTGGTTCCCTATCCTTCTCCTGTATTTCACGATTCTTTTGTCTTCTACCCTCAGGAAAATCGTCTCGAGTTTATCGATAAAATGTTTTGTTTTAAGTGACATGCATCTGTCCCAAAGCAGATACCTGGGCTTTATTACATCAAGCGATAGGAAGATGGGTGCCAAAGTTCATTCTATATACACTCCCACTCCTACCATTCGTGGATTTGCTAATATGCTCGTGTACGATCCACGACTCGATCGCATTCGACACTACTCAACTCGTGAATTGGCACGCGCCAATAACTTCACAGCGTACCAAATCAATTTTCTTTTGTCTTTGTCCCCGGACCTATGCTGTGACATAATCGCTATTGCTGTTCCGTCTGGAACATATCATATAATTTATAAACATTTGTGTCAGCTTGTCTATGACTTGCGTAAATTAACGCTATCACCATCGTTTGACCCTGATCATGCTTCTCTAACCAAAAACTATAGGTCAACCTTCTTCACAAATATATTCCCAACAGATACATCCTTAATATTAAACCAGAGTTCCATTACAACGTTTTACATCTCCAATAAAAAACTCTCATGTTGTGATAATCTTGCTTCTAACCACGAACTTCCATCTTTTCATCTCGATTCAGTAGCTCATGTCTTCCTCTCTAACACCTCATCCGCAGATATATCATCTCCTACTAAAGAAAGACAAATTCCTCTCATAACGCCAAGACAGCTCCATGAGAAGCATGCGCCCTTCGATAAGAAAGTTCATGCCAGGGGCACCCTCGCATTTCGAGATGCGCAACAGCGAGCTACCAATTTTCACAACATCCACCATTCTAGTGATTCTCAAGCTATAAAAGCTGTTCAGGTTATTGCCAGTCCTGGACACCACCCATCTGACGTACCCTACCGTAAGTTCTGTGTGGATTGTACAATTCATAAAAAACGCTTCCCTCATCCACACCATCTTACCAAGCAACCATCATTCGAAAAAAATTTTTCAACCTGGTGAAGCCTGGGCATGTGACGGTGGTTACGTATCCGTTCTCTCGGAATGGGGATCCTTTCGACATATCATTGTTTTCAAGTGCCTCATTTCTAAGTTTCTGTTAGTGTACTTTTGTCGTAGCACTAACTCCAGCGAATTTTGTAACGCCCTTGAGTTTGTCCGCAATTTTTGCTCTACTTATGTTCATGTACAACTCAAACAAATCTATTGTGATTCCTTTAAACCTTATTTATCTCAGCATGTTACAACCCCCTTCGTGTGGAACATGGTATTAACATGTCCGCGCCCCCCCCCCTTACTTACATGTCTTTAATCATGAAGTAGAAGCCGCTGTTGGTCACATAGCCACTGCCGTGTCTACACGACTCCGGCATATGCTTAATATATCCTATAAAGGTCACCCCCTAACAGATCCGGCACCACACTGCCCGTGGGCTGTTATACATGCCATCCAATCGTGTAATCTCCTCCCTAACGTTTCTCTCGAACGTATTTATAATAAAGTCCTAAGCCCCCAACAAGTTTTGTTAGACCAATGTAATGTTCCCAAACAAGACTACCTCAAACCTTTTGGTTCTGTTTGTTATCTGCATTTGGAACCTAACGAATTTCATAAATATGAGCTCCGATGCCGTCCTTACATCTACTTACACGGTGCTAATGTTATAAACCCTTCAATAACACCCCATGTTAATCATTTAGCCGATGTTGTCCTTAATCCTGAAAACGGCCAAGTCCGTGTTTCCTCTAAACTGACTTTTCCTCATCACCCTCAACCTCGTCGCAAAACCAATCTCAAGGATATTCTTACTCGTATTGCCTCGCCTACTGTTGCCGCTTATAAACAAGCCGGTGGTACGCTTGCCGACTTCAAGTACGACCTCTCCAAGCAGTACATAACTTTCTGCGACCCCACCCTCCACTCCATTCATCTTGCTCATGGCATCCACTGGACGGCTATACCTCCAGAGGGGGAATTTACACCATCCCTTCATCACCATGTGCACCAAGCGCTTTCACCGTCCTCTTCAGTTATGTGTCATAGGAGCCATAGCCACCCACCGCCTGATGCTCCTCACGTTCACTTCTGCGACGACGTTAACCTTGCAGACTTTCACCTTCCTCAAGCTCTCGTTCATCTAATTTCTGAACATGCTCACGCCTTTCAAGTTCCTCCCGCTAAATATGTTCATGCTTTGTTCACACCCCACTCCATTTTGGATCATAATGACGCTTCTTATGGTGCCTCCGAGCCTCACCTCTCCGCCATCGAAGACTATATCACCGTGCAATCGCATTACATTGAAGCCCACCTTGGTGATGCTCCTCTACTAGTTGTTCAACTCGTCGAAGATCCCGATCACGCTCACACTCACGATAATGTCGCTTCTTACGCAATTACTCATCTTACGACGACTCATGACCCCAGCACTGTTGGTTCGGACGAATACAAGATTCAAGCCAAAGATATCAAAATTGATGAATATGAGTTGAGCTGCCTCAAAGGTCTTTCAGACGCTGATCGCAAAGCTTATATCGCCGCCATCTCCAAAGAGATTTTTGATATTGTTAAGTTTGGCTGCTTTAAACTAGCGCTGCCAATGGTCAACTCAAAGCCTATTGACACCCGCCTCGTCCTACGTATAAAAACCAACGCTGCTGGTCAGTACATTAAGCATAAAGCACGCCTGGTCCTACGAGGATTCTTAGCCTCTCTGGGCACCGATTTTTTCAACACATTCAGCCCTATGGCACAGCTTACTGGCATCCGTTGTGTTCTGGCGCTAGCAGCTCATCTGCGACTTCCCGTCTACCATGTCGACGTACCTAACGCTTTCGTTCAAGCTCACATCGACTCTCATGTCTATGTCAAACTGCCACAAGGCATTTACCTTCTCGATCCCGAAGATACTAAATATCAAGGCCGTCGTCTCCCAAAGCTATTTAAATCTCTCTATGGATTACTCCAGAGCCCCGCCATTTGGAATCAAACCATAAACGGCTTCTTTGATTCATTAGGCTATACACGATTTCGAACAGACACATGCATTTACGCTAAAGTCCAAGCTGATGCTACATTTCTAATTTGCACGCTCTCAGTAGACGACGTCGTCATTACTTGTACTTCGGAAACTCTACGTCGTGAATTCCAGCAAGCCCTGAAAAAGGAATACTCCGTCGACACCTTCGAGGATGTCCATACTCTCTTAGGCATGCGCATAACGCGTACAACTGATGATTCTATATCACTGGACTGTCAGGCTAAACTTGATGCATTGTTCGAAGAGTACCCCATTTTAATGCAGTTACGTCCCACTTTCACACCGATGTCACCATCAACCACATATAAAACTGGAGAGCCATCTTCTGATATGGACAAGTTTATTCTTCATACCTTCTCCACCCTACTCGGCAAGCTCACGTTTGTCCAATTGGCCTGTCGCCCTGATATATCCTAAAGTCTTAGTCGTTGCTCTCGAGGAATACATAATCCAGCATTTCTACATGTTCAAGTACTAACAGGAACGCTCCGCTACTTGCGCAAGCCCGAAAATCGTAATCTTCGACTCTGGTACTACTCTGGTTCTTCCGCTCTAATGGGCCATCTTCGACTTCTTATCGGTAATCGCACTGACATGGCCACCATGTTGGATTACACTAAAGAACAAGTCAATTCAGGCAACTTTGATCCATTGGTCGCGTTCGTTGATGCCGATAATGCACCCTCTTATGAACAAGACCGCAAGTCTACAACCGGTTACGCCATCTTTTTGTTTGGTTCTCTCATCACTTGGAAGTCTAAGTTACAGCCTATCACGGCTACTTCTACGCATGAGAGTGAACTCATCGCCCTTAATATGTGTGCCGATGATGTGGTCTGGTTATGCAAATTGTTAACGGAAATGGCATTCGCTATAAATCCTCACTTCTATCTTCGCCAACCTTCAGGGAAAGACTTGCTACTAGATTATGATGCTCACGACAATCCCCTCCCATCGGACATGTCGTTCATACGTAACAGTCCTATACTTGGAGACTCTGCCTCTGCTATTCATCTATCTAATAATCCCGACAGTGCGACTAAGGCCAAAGCTATCAGCACACGCTGGTTCCGTATTCGCGACTACGTACAGTTAAAACGTATAAGTCTACATCATGTTTCCGGTACCCAAAATATCGCCGATGGATTTACTAAACCCTTTGGAGCTCCGCTCTTCAGCAGATTTCGCGCGTTACTTGGCTTACAACAGCCCATAGCTTAACAAGATGTTTAATCCTTACCCTCTACTATGTCCGAAATGACTTTAAACTAACCCTTCTATGTAAAGGAATACTGGCTCGCTAAAATGTGAAATGCAATGAAAGACGCGATGTGGAGATCCCTTTTAACATGAATCCTACTAAAAACAAGGATGCTGCGAGCCGGCGCTATTCTGTACTGAACCGTGGCCGTGGTGGCGTGTCGTCACTATCTCCACCCTTTAATGCCTTAAATCCAAGCGTTGCTCCGACTAGTTCTCCTAATCGGAAGCGGCAAACCTACTTGTCGGTGGCTCAAAGACATCAATCTACGCCCGTAACGCCCAAGGCGCCCAAGGCAACTGTCCAACAACAGTCTAAATCGCAAGCAGCGAAGTCTGAGTACTTCCTGCTCAAACACTGCAAGTTTGACGTACTGGCGATGATGTCAGGGAACGTTACTGCTCTAGGTTCCTCGCCACCCAATTTTCTTATCCCTCAGCATAAGAATCCTCAGTGTTGGCTTAAGTCTGTGCAGCAGCTGCTTACGGAAGCACTACAGACAGAGTTTGTGGATAATGTCCAATATCTCAGTTCATTGCTGTGCGTAAAAGCAAAGCGCATCCGGAATGCTCCCGCTATATCACCTAATGAAGGTATTCGCTTTCACCGCTTTTCACCCATTAAAGGGGTTGTCAAAGTACATGTGGCGTGTACCAAATGCTATAATAAAATCGATATGCCGGGTACACCCCTTGTACTCATCATATGCACTGAAGATGAGCTTAAAACGGACAGGATACGACAAGTCATTGAAGATCATCTCGCGTCTGAGCAACATGCATCGCACTGCTTCGATGTACCGCGCCCCTTCTTTCTGTTGATTTGCGTGATGTGCAATTCATTCCATCACGGGATAGCGTTAATTCGCAATAATCAACATCCCTTCCAACTCTCTTGCTATAATGATCCAGCTGCCCACATAAGAGCTATAATCCTCCGCCTTGGAAAGTCCATTGCTATTAACAAGCTGCTCAAAGAGGCGCTCATGCAGATTTCGACATCCCTTAACGTCGATGCTTCTAAAATTCTCGTCAACCCTGACGCTAATGCCCCGCTCTTACTTCAGCTGCCCTTCATTTCGAGTGTAAATCTTGAGATCCTTGTAGCAGCTTGGTCTTTGTTACAGTCCGTTGAAGATAAAACCTGTGTAGTCACCAATCCTGATGAGTTACTTAATGTGCTCATCGAACGCTTTGTTAACGATGTTTCTCATCAACTTGACGCAACTTCTTCCGAGACGGTACCGCCAATGCTTAACTACTTTCGCCAACTTCCACCTGATCAACAATTGGCATTTAAAAACGTGTTAGTCCAAGTTGGCTACCCATCCCAAATAATTGACACCTTCTCTGATAATACCTCTTCTGAAGATGTGTCACCAGCGCCGATCGATAATCCACCCGCTGAACCCACGCCAGATAAAGCTAACGACAATATGGCTGAATCTTTACACCAATTAAAAGAAGAGATTCGGTCTTTATCCTTACGTCTCACTAACACCGAACAGCAATTGATGGCACGAGAACATCAACTATCGCTTGCACTAACTTCTCTCACACAGATGCAAGAGGCCTACGAAACGTTAAATACTCAAGTGACCGAGAACATCAAGCATGTCTCTTTGTTAGACAACATCTTGTCGAGTCTTCAAATGCACCAGGACACTATAATCCCGACCTCTGCTGTATTTGTCCATATCATTTCTCGGTCGCTTATCTCGTCCATTGGACAGTTCCCTCCAGATACGTATAATGAGGCACAGCGAGTTCTAATCGACGCAGCAGCTCACAGCCTACACACAGCTATGTCTGATGTACATGATCGTGTTATTCCTGCATTGGATCTACACGCTCTTACACCAGATGCTGCTATGTCCTTCCTCTCGTCTGTTATGGCACCCTTGGTCACCTTGAGTGATGCAATGACTACGCACAATACCAATACTGCTAACGACCTATCCTCCGATGATCATAATTCGTCTTCTCCAGAGTTAAAGGAACTGGACGATAATAGCGAGGATGAATTGGACCACACATCTGATGTTGTGGATACCGATACCGCTTCTTTACGCAACATCACAACACGCTCGACATCATAATTAATTTGTCCTGTTTTGTTGTTGTTTGTTCCATTGTTCACTGTTCTCATGTATATTGCACAAGTTCCGCCTCAAGAACGTCTGAAATGCATAAACCGTTTTCACACGTTGAGGGGGTCCAGAGAGCTACACTATTATGTGTGCGACACTGGAACATTTCACACCTATCTCTACAAGAGGGTTTTCTCTCCGTAATACGGCTTTCCCTCTTTCCTTCCTTACCCTTCCGCAATTATATATTTTCATCACGATGAAGAACCCAGTCTGAAGCTCTTTTCCAACATGGAGTAGGCCTCCAGGTGCGTACCGTCAGGTACGGGGTTGTCTGTTTAATTAACAGAGACTTCGTTCCTCGTTGTCAGTGTAAGCGCTTCTATGGGACCTAATGTCCTTAAGGAGTTAGGGCTTAAATCCCTACCTTGTGTAGTAGCATGTGACAAGCGGAATGGTCTGTACACGCCTAAGACTGCACGCAGTCTCTACCATGTACCCGGAGAGGGTCAAATCTCTCCATTTCCGAAAGGCGCGGGCGTGTGTGATTGCTGACGTCGTGGTGAAACGAGGCCGCTTGAGACGCGGCTTGCGTTCTGCTTGGGTGAGCCTCCTTCGGGGTGGTGCTCGTGGGCCACGTTTTGCGTCCTTGTGGTTTTAGTGGTCAAAAAGTGCAAGCCAGTACGCCCGCTTGGTCCCGAATCTCAAACCCCAAGGTTTCGAGCTGCGCTCACTTCGACCCGGTCCCTCGCAAACACTTGGTCGTCTAGAGGTGCTCCACCTCTTCGTCCTCTTTTCCTTGGGCATGATGTTTCGCACTTTCGAGAAGGGTAATCGAAGATTAGAGGCACGTACGATTTTTTGCTGCGGCCATGGACTCTGCGCTCGACGACACTGCTGCGGGAGAGAGGGCGGCTACCCGAGGACCTCGCGGTAGACAACATTGCGATTGTAGACGGGGGGGGGTGCTTCTCACCATTCACCCAATAGGTGAATCGGAGGAGCCTCGGCGAGACGATACGATCGATGATGTATCGGGTGCCGTTGCAGTGGCCGTACGACGGGTCGAGATTGGACAGACTTTAAGCTCGCGCTCTAAGTCGGTACGCCATTGATTGTCAGGGAGTTGGGAAATTCGACTGGAAGAGCGAGGCGTCGACTTCCGACCCAACCTCGTCGGCCGAAAAGAACCCCGTCGCCTCGTCTCCGAGAAAAGCCGCGGTCACACGCGCGTTGGCGGCATCGACAACATCGTTTCGGGGCGTGAGAATGGCGCGCTGGAAGAGCCAGCCGCTGGCCGTGGAAATTCTCTGCGGGTCGCCGTCAGGTCACTTGGGACGCCGGGCAGGGCGGCCGTGGAGGGCTACGGGTTTAGGAGCAGTAAACTCGGTGGTTAAAGGGCGGAGCGTGCGCTGATAAAGCAGCTTAGATTACCGGGGGCTTCCTTCGGGTTTAGGAGAAAACTAAAAGGTTAAGTAAATAAAGGGCGGAGCCGAACGTGCGTTGAATAACTACGGGTTTAGGAGTAAACTCAAAGGTTAAAGGGTGGAGCGTGCAGCAGTTTAGAATAACTACGGGTTTAGTGAGTAAACTCAAAGGGTAAGAGCAGATCAGTTTCTGGAACGGATAAGCCTCGAGATGCGGGTTTTTAATGGTCGACTACTGCTAAGAAGGGGTGGAATGAGGGTAATGGTTTTTAATAGTCGACTGCTCAGAGGGGGGGGACGGGTAAGGAATTATAATGGTCGACAGCATGGTGGGGGAAATGTGCTACGGGGTCAAGGGTAAGGGTTTGTTAGGTTGATTGGAGACCAACAGAACATGTTCGGCGGCGTTGGTGATTTGGCGCCCGTGATCATTGGGTACGCGCGCACGCCGATTGGGTCGTTCAACGGCGCGCTGCGGAGTTTGAGCGCCGTGCGGCTTGGGTCGATCGCGATGCGCGAGGCCGTGCGTCGTTCCGGGGTTCGGGTCGAAGACGTGGGGGAGGTGTTCATGGGGAACGTGCTATCGGCGGGCGTGGGCCAGGCGCCCGCGACGCAGGCCGTGATCGGGGCGGGGCTGGGGGAGTCGATTCCGTCGACGACGGTGAACAAGGTGTGCGCGAGCGGAATGAAGGCCGTCATGTTTGGTGCGCAAGCGCTCGCGCTCGGTCAGGCGGAGGTGGTGGTGTGCGGCGGGATGGAGTCGATGAGCAACGTGCCGCACTACCTGCCCAACTCACGGAGCGGTTTCCGATTAGGGGACGCGAAGCTCCTCGACGGGTGCGTGTTGGACGGGCTCTGGGACCCGTATGCCGACCAGCACATGGGAAAGTGCGCGGAGATGCTGTCCAAGGAGTTGAACATCAGCCGCGAGGACCAGGACACCTACGCCGAGCTCTCGTACGAACGGGCCAAGGTGTGCGCGGCGTACCATCGCGAACACGAGATCGTCGCGGTCGAGGTTGCGCAAAAGAAGGGGAGCGTTACTATTAGCGAGGACGAGGAACCGAAAAAGGGCGGAGACCTCACGAAGCTCAAGCCGGCCTTCCAGAAGGACGATGGCACGGTGACGGCGGGAAATGCGAGCTCCCTCAACGATGGCGCGGCCGCGCTCGTCCTCGCGACGAAAAAGTTCGCCCGCGACAGAGGCCTCGACGTTCTCTGCGAAATAATCGCATTCGCGGACGCGCAGCGCGACCCGGTTCACTTCACCATCGCGCCAGCCCTCGCCGTGCCCGCCGCCTGCGAGCGTGCCGGCATGAGCCACGCCACCGACGTTGACCTGTTTGAGATCAACGAGGCCTTTTCGATCGTCGCCCTCGCCAACGCCATGCTCCTCGACATCGACCCCGTCACCATGCTTAACCTCTTCGGCGGCGCGGTCTCCCTCGGCCACCCGATTGGTGCGTCGGGTGCCCGCATCACCGGTTCCCTCGCCATGGCCCTCGCCAACGGCCGAGGCACCACTGGCGTCGCCGCCATCTGCAACGGCGGAGGTGGCGCCTCCGCGATCGTCCTGCGTCGGTAAGGGCCAACATAAATCCGCCTGCATCTCTCGCAGTATAGGAGGAGGGAGATCTCCCCTTCGGTTTTTTTTTGCGACGACGAGGACGACAAGATGGTTGTGCGGGGTCGGAAATTAGAACGACGATGTGTTGCTTTTATGCCAAATTATGGCTCGGGAAGATAAGAACGAGACAGCACCGTCGGAGTTGGGAGCGCACCCGTCACTCGCATCCCCAAGATGCTTCGCAGGCTTAGAAAATGGGGCTTGGGGGATAGTGCATGCGCACTCATACCTAAATCCAAAAGGCCTGACGCCCACCCACGGGGCGACGAAGACGACCATATCACGATTCGAAAAACAAAGCGGGCCACCGACTGACTGCACGAGAGTTCTTCTTCTTCTTCTGTAAGAGAAGTTATCACGTCCGCTGCATACATGACGAGGCGAGGAGGAGCGCCTGTTGGCGATTATTATGAGCGCGCTGTGCAAGAGAACAGGCGGGTGTTGACGGGCCATACGCACTACCGGGGTTGGGCTCGAAAACAGAACACGTCCAGTCAAAGTCAGCAAGCAACAAAGGCACTACTGCTAACGTTGTCATTTTTGCAGCTAAATTCCTAACCGTCGTCGATATTATTAGGTGGCTCGTTAAAAGGCACCTCCGCTCTTATTATCCGAAGCAGTGCACAAACTCCATTCGCGCGCGTCCTCTCTCTAACGGTTGTTAGTTTTTTTTCGGAGCAATTTGCAAAGACGGAACAGAAATCTATTCAAGGTTAAGATGCCCGATGGAAGTGCTGTGAGCAGAGAAAGGTCCTAGCCTCTGATCATCGTCGTTCCCCGCTGGCGGGTCGCTGGGTCGGGGAGGGAGGCTTGGGCGGCGGACGGTTGGCGCCAGCATTATCCGGAGGGTAGAGGATGAGCCGGAGGGCATCGAGGAGCGTGGCCATCTTGGCGTCGGCGACCCTCGCGCGCTCGCCCTGCGTCGAGGGGAGGTCCGAGTAGAAGGCGAGAAGGTGGTAAGGTCCAATCGCGAAGCAGTGAAACACCGTGGCGGTGCCGACGACGCGATAAAGTGGAGTCTTCGTCGGGTCTGGCTCCGGCTGCTGTCGACGGCGTTGGTGCGAGTAAAAGCACTCGGGGACGAAGCGACGCGATAGGCGGCTCACAGCCGTTATGGCCACCAACAGTTCGCCGAGCTCTGGGTCTCCGGCGGTTGCCTCGTCGTCCTGCTTGCGAAGCTCCTCCGGGATGAGGTGGTCGTACTCCGTTTTCGGGATCGGCACCGGCTCGCGCTCCTCCACGAATCGGGACCACGCGACGACGTCTCCCGTCCGCGTTGCCAACAGCACGGCAGGCGTTCCCGTGTGGACGTTCTCGATGGCACGCAGGAGCGCGACCAGTCGCTCATTTTTTTGAGCAAATGGCGCGAACGGGTTCGGTGGCGCCTTGTTCTTTTTCGATGAAAACCCCTTTTTTCGCCCGAGGCTCGGCAAGCACCCGACTTTCGCCGGCTTGCCGTCCCCGCTCATCGCGAACTATACCACAAGGGTTTCTAAAGGTCGACTGACTGTTTATTATAACAGGCTGGGGGGCCGGCCACAAGGGTTTTTAAAAGGTCGACTGCTGTCTGTCTGTAACGGCGATCTTCCGTATTTTCTTTTTGCTTGCTAGAACTAATAGAAATTACTTATACTATGAAAATATGATATCAGTAATACCAAGGTCCAAGTACCAAGGGGATATCAAGATATTGTCTTTTGATATCCGCTTGGTTTCAACCAAAGGCCCTGTTGGCCCGCCCCGAAAATGCTGTGGCGAAAGAGGATGGCGGTACCGAAGGGCCGTCGCCGACGAAATTTGACGCCAGTCGACGTGGATTATGTCCAGTTGTTTGACGCGCTCACGCTCCGCCGGTCTTTTATTGTGTGCAACATCGCCCACTCTTCATCGCCAAACAGGCTGACCGCGTTGTCGAGCACATACACGACACATTCTGAGGCGGTGCTGCGACGCGCAGATGTCGCGCGATTACCACGAAAGCTTCTTCTTTGCCGCTTACCTACCCAGGCTCCCAGGGAAGCCAGACTTTGAAAGCGGCAAGAAGCGGCGAGCCGCGTCGAGCCCTCACTTCGACGCAAGCGAGATGTGCGACTTCGCGCAAGTAGAGCGCTTCCTCCTCGATACCCAAGTCTCCTGACACTATCGCTCGGTCAGTGCGGTAGAGCTGATTTCAGTCGCCGACGGCAGATTCGACGGCACCTACTGCGAGCGCGCGACCAGCACTCGCCCGACGATATCAAGTTCCGGAGCCGACGACATCGACGCGAGAAACCCCTAAAACGCCACAACGATGCCGCACCACCACCAACACCACCTCGGAGACAATCATACTTATTGCTTGCGGCCTCAAAATGCGCTCTATGTACGCTGCCAGCCTTTCGGGTCATACTTGGTCGAGAGAGGCGAGGTGATGACAGCGTTTGCAAGTGCTGAATTCATGGAGCAGCGGCACCGCGAGATTTCATGGTTCGCGAAGATGCATGTCAACGTCCGTGAGTTCGGGCACCGAATTCGTCGTCACGAGGGCTCCGGTTTCCATGCCAGTCACCGTCACCGTTACATTATCGACGAGGGATGTCTCGTCGACGAGGCTCAACGCCAGGGTGTTGCCGGCGTCGTCAAAGGCGTACGCGAGATCGTAGGTCCCGTCTTCCTTTTCCATCAAGACCCCGAATCCGCTGTCGCGGCACGCTTGGATGTCGCGCATGCAGTGGACGGTATGGTATTCGGGGCTGTTCAACAAATCGGCGCCATCAATCGCGATGTGGTTCGTACGCTCCCAGCAAAGGATGTCGACGAGATACCCGAAAACCGACACAGTCTCGGAGTTGGCGGTGTAGGCGAAGCCGTGGGCGCTGGCGATCAACGCGAACACGATACTAATGCGCATCATCTGCGAATTTTCTGCGAAATAATGCTCTGACCCCTGTTTGGTGTATGGTTTGGTTTTTTGAAATTTCAGGCATGGCAATAAGATGTGGATGTGTGTTGCCCCTGGCGTTGGCGTTGTTAATCACTGAAATGCAGCGGTAAAATCGTCGTTTAGGTGCTGTTCTTTCTGGCCGTCGCGTCTGGTCGTCGACACCGCCACCAGCACGTGCGGTCCCCGCCGACCATGGCTGTCCACAAAGCAACGGGAGCGCTCACCCCTCTCAGCCAGACGCCAGTGATCATCCAGTACGGCCAGCCTCGCACGGCGACGACGCTCCAGTACAACGCGCTGTGCTTGAGCTGTTGCGTGGTGTTCGGGGGCGAGATTGACTGCGTTTACGGCGACATGCTACCCGGCCGTTCTCGCGGCTGACGGCCGTCAACCTACATCGGCTCGACACGGCGCGAAAGATCGCAGCGAGGTGGCGCGGTGGTTCTCAACGTCGATGAACGAGACGGCCGCGCGGGCAACAGAAGCGCGTCGAGGCCTGGCTCATTCGGGAGCTCGACGTGTGGCCCAAATACGTGCAAGTGTTCGAGGCGTTGGGGCTGCACGAGCACTTCATCCTCCGCCGGGATCTTAGGCCGATTCTCAACGCGAGCGAGTCGCAGATGGACGAGGTCATGGACTTTAAAAGGTAATGTTTGCGGCGCGCTGATGTCGTGGGACTACCGGAAGAGTCGGCTGTTCCACGACGCGAACCGGTCGCTTCCTATCAAGGCGCGCGTCCCGAAGGTATCGTCAAACTACGAGAGGTACGACGTTGACCGCGTCGAGCAGCACTTGATGGATACGGCCGTATTTCGCCGGCGCGCCGCGACGTTGGACGCGATCGGGCGCATATCAGTGGTCGATTGCTGCATCGACGGCTCCTACTGCCGGCGCGCCAACGTCGCGCATCTCCTCGCCTACCCACGATATCACGCGCTCCAGGACCCCGAGATCAAGATCGACCACAATAGTATCCGCAACTAGTTCCCCAGGACAGCGTCGACGTCACGGGGGCGGCTCAGGTCTCTACAATTTAGATGTTCCGACCCTCCGTTTCCTTGCGCTCCTCTCCTCGGTCTTGTCGCCCCTCGTCGGTTTCGCCCGACTCGTGTACCTCACCTTCGTCCGGAACCACCACCATTCTTCGTCACATTAGGAGGGAGGGAGGGAGGGACGGACGGAACGACACCAATCGGCTTCCCCCGATACATATGCGACCCGTCTCACACATCGTCGTCGTCCTCTTCGTCCTCCTGGAAAAAAACGTCGTCCTCCTCCTCCTCCTCCTCCTCATGAAAGGGAGATGCTGGGGGCGGCACGTCGTCGAGCGTCGTCGTCGGCGGCGGCTCGGGAATGTCGAGAACGGGGAAGCGACCGATCTCGTCGAACGAGAGGATGTCGACGACAACGTCCGACTCGCGGCGCCGGATGACCGCGAGCTCGAGGTCCGTCGGGTTGACGGGTGGTCCGAGGGAAAGCGCGAGGGCCCGGTGCGCGAGCGCGGTCGCGGCGTCGAGGTCGAGGGCGGGGTCGGGTCGGAGAAGGGATTCCTTAGCAGGAGCGGCGGCATCGCCCATCGTAACCGCGTCGGGAACCTCGTCAAAAAATCCGGCGGGATCGGTTCGGTAGAGTTTGAACTCATCGGTCTCGTCGTCGTAGCCCGCGATGAGAAAGGCGGCGCCGAACGGACGCGTGGACGAGCGAAGCGTCGCGCTATGCACGAAATCGCTGAGACGTGCGGCGACGACTTCGACTGGGATCCGCGCCCCCCAGGTGCGCCGGTGTTCGGCCGCGAGCCTTTGGAGCGCTCGCAGCAGCTGGCGCGCGTCGGGTACGAGCCCGCACGAGACGCAGACGACGTGTTCGTCGACGCGATGAACCCTCTCGCGCCAACCGTCATCCTTCTCCGGGAGGAGGACCCGCGCCGCCGACCGCAGCCCGCTCGACCGTACGGCCCCGACCACGCAGCACTCCGCGCCGACCACGCCCACCGCCGCGCCCCCGCGCTCGACGGCGCGCTGCGCGTACTCGACCTGATACACGCGCCCTTCCGGCGAGAACCTGCGCAGCACGTGACCGGCGCACGGAACCAACTCACAGGCACCCGCGATCGTACAGCCGCCGAGCGCGACTTCCGCGCGAAGACTCGCTCCGCGTCGGCGCTTCGCGCGGCCGACCAACAACAACCTCCTGCGCCATCGCGATCAAGAGGAAATACCTCATAATTACCCTACGATGGAGGAGGCCCCGGAGGTAGCAACGAGCGCGAAGAAGGACGAGGCGCCGGTGATTGAACGGCGAAAGACGACGAAATCCGTGTCTCGACGGCTCGAGGCCGCCAAGCGAAGGAGCGAGGGGCACGCGCCAGCCCCCGCGGGAGACGACGACGTGCCCGTGGTTTTGTCGACAACGCGGCGCCGGCAGAAAGTCGCGGACAGGGTGTGGGTGGCCCAACCCGAGTCGCTCTTCGACAAGCCCATGTCCAAGAGCGCCGAGGAGTTTCAGAAGAAACGACTCGGCACAAAGCCCCGAGAGAGCAAGAAGCCCAGGCTCTCGATTTAGTAGTAGTTGTCAGCGGCCGCCGCAGTGGCGCTCGTAGAGCGCGAGGTCCTCCGCGTAAAAGTGCCGAACGAACCGGTCGAGTGCGGTTTCGTCCCACGCGCCGCCTGAGAAGGGTGCTGGGCGGCCGTGGGGAGGGGGGATTACCGAGGATCAGGGAGTGGTTGCTGGGGTTCTGCTGGACGAGCGTGCACTCGGGTCTACAATGGGGCCTCAGCATCGTGTCGAAGTCGGCTTGAAGCCGGTCGTAGCACATGAACGATATGGCCGCCTCGTTGTCGGCGACCCACCACCGCAAAGGCCTGCGCGCGGGCGGTGTCGCGATTTTTTTTCTTCTGTCTTTTCCGCGCGTAGCCGACCTGAAGATGCAGTGCGTGCTCGCGTCGGCGGTCGCGTTGGAGAACTCGCAATAGGCGTTCAGCCCGTCGACGTCGGCAAGGACATTGTCGATGTGCTTGTCGACCAACCAGCGGCGGCACACGTTGCCGAGGAGCCTCTCGCCGCCCCACTCCCCTCCTTGTTTCTTGAACGCGAGGGCAGACACGAGACGGTCGCGGGGATCTCGGAGAACGATAAAGCACTGCCTCGAGTCGTCGCCGCAGCGAACGTCGTGGCCAAGCACAAATATGTTCGTCACCCTTCGAAGCGCAGTGCCGAGCGCGCGGCCGGCCGTCTTGCCGGGGTGCATAACGAGCATCGCCGCGACCACCGACAGCTTGCGCCGCGCGCAGTCGCGCTGGGAGCACATGAGGTCAAGGACGTCCTGGAGGTCGCGGGCCCTCAGGGTATGACCCACGCGCACAGCCTGGTACGCGAACGACTCGACGACGTCGGCTGGCTGTTCCCAGCTCCGGCACGTAACGTTTCCAACGCCGTCGACGATCACGCCCACGTTCGGCGGGAGGTTGGCGCAATAGTAGCGATGGCGGCACATGTCCATGTACAGCGTCCTCACGTCGTTCTCGGTGACGATACCCGCGTGGGTTTTTGCGTACTCGGCCGCAACGCGCCACGGTTCCTCCCACGAGTTTGCGGCGAGGTTGCGGCCTATCACGCGAACCTCGGGCGCGAGCGGCCGGCTGCAGCGGCGCCTCCGACACAGCCAGTCCATCATCATGCCCATGGCCCTCTTGAGGTCTTCGCTCGGCAGTACGAACCCGAATCCGAGACTCTTGCGGACGAAACTCTCGACGCAGTCGGCCGGATCGTGGAGCGCGGCGCACGTGAGTTCGCCAACCGAAGCGTTCTCGAACGACCACACGTTGAGGGTGAGCGCGTGCTCGAGCCGCCACCCGCACGGCTTCACGGCGCAGAACAAGCTCAACACCCGCGCCGCTGCCACATCGACGCTGCGTTTGTCAACTACGAGCCCTTGCGTCTCTTTTCGGAACCTCAACACGGCAAACTCCGGCGGCTCCCAATACGCGCAGTCGGCAATAATTGTCTCGTCGTGCCCGACCTCGACCTCCACGGTGAGGTCCGAAGCGAGGTGCCTGTGGCAATCGCGTCGCGCGCAGAACCACTCGACCATCGCGACCGCCGCGTCTCTCGCGACGGGGGGCGTCCCTGTGGCCACTAGCGAACGCACGAACTTCTCGACGACCTCCGCCGGCTCCTCCCAGGGCTCGACGGTCACGAACCCGAGGGGCGTGACGTGGAACGTCAACGGCGGCGGCAGCCTCAACCCGCAGATCCGCATGGCGCACAATCTTCTTACCTTCTCCTCGACGTCGAACCGCGTCGCGCTGCGGCCTCGCACAATGTCGCGGCGCGCGCACCGCGCGACGGCGTCGACCGGATCTTCGAACGGCTCGCACGCGCACTCCCCGACAGCTACCCGACCCGTCAGCGACCGCGAGCACCTCGCGCCCGCTGCGCACAGCGTCTCTCTGAGCAATGTCATCTCAGAGACGTTGAGGACGCGGAGACCGGCGTGCGTCGCCGCGCCGGCGAAGAGCTCGATCGCCTCCGCCGCTTCCTGCCCGGGCTCCACCTCGAGACGACCGATCCCCGGGACGTCGACGTGTCGCAGAATCCGAAGACTAGGAAGCGCTGATGGGAGCCGCAGCACCCTCGCTCCTGCTGCCGAAAAAACAACAATGAGAGCAACCAACGCGCCGCCCATCGCGTTAAAACAAAGTCCGTTGTTGAATTCGGAGAGGGTTAGGAGATTTTCACTTCTTACACATTGGTTGTCGTTGCGTTTGCAGCACGTACACAACGGCTCAGGATGTCCACGTCACCTCGGCTTCACCACCTCAGCCGAAAACACCTCAGCGCTGCAGCAGCTCGCCCGCGGTGATGTTGTCTCTTCTCGCCGTCGCCTGCGGCTTTCAGACCATCGTGACGACCCCGCGCGGCGTGTCGTTCAGATCATTGGCTCCGAGGGACCTCGGAGGGGACGTGTTCCCGACCGCACCAGCACCTGTCCTCGACTTGCCGGGGGATACCCTCGAAGAGCTCCCCGAGCATCGGTTGATCGTCCTCGGGACCACGGCACTCGCGGGAGCCAGCGCCGTGGCAGCGGCATCGCACCTCGCGCCCTTGGAGATGGTCGTCTTGCTCGCGTGCGCCTTCGCTCTTGCCGATCTCATGACTGGCGTATTCCACTGGGCGACGGACAACTACGGCAGCTTGGAGACGCCCCTCGTTGGCCCGGCCTGCGCCGCCTTCCAAGGCCATCACCGCGCGCCGTGGACGATCACCTACCGCTCGACATGCAACAACGTCTTCAAAATTGCCAAAATCGTCGCGCCGCTCATCGCCTTGGTTGCAACCGTGGCAACCCCACCCGTCGCGTTTTTTCTGATCGTAGCCCTATACTCCCAAATACTCTCGCAAGAGTTCCACAAATACTCGCACATGAAACCGCGAGACCAGCCGCCCTTGATCCGCGTGCTGCAGGACAACGGCCTCGCAATCTCGACGAAGGAGCACGGCCGCCATCACACCGACCCCTTCGACGGGAGGTACTGCATTTTCA
The DNA here is from genome assembly GCA_029834535.1 of Chrysophaeum taylorii. Taxonomy (NCBI): domain Eukaryota; class Pelagophyceae; order Pelagomonadales; family Pelagomonadaceae; genus Chrysophaeum; species Chrysophaeum taylorii. The sequence continues at coordinate 24,687 of JAQMWT010000110.1, forward strand.
ACGGCATGCTCAATCCCCTTCTCGACAACACACTTTTTTTCCGCCGCCTCGAGGCGCTCGTCTACCGCATCTCGGGCGTCGAGGCCAACTGTTGGAGTGAGGGAGACAAAGGCGCCGGCGTCAAGGAGCTCGCCTTGTCTCTCTGAAGGAGTAATGAACTGTTGTTGCGGTTATAGTGTAGCGCGCTTTATATTAAATCTGAAACGCCACATCGTGGATTGGTGGTGCGAGTTGCTCTCCCTGCGTCTGTCTAGGGTACGCGTGGCAGTTGGGGTGGTCTGAGCGCGCCCCTGGTCTTTTTCTCCTTCAATTGTTTTTAATGCTGTCGGCGATGCCCCTCCCGGCCTCGCGGAGGCAGAGCACGACTTATATCGAGGGGCGCCTCCTCGCCGCGTCTTGGACTGGCTCGGTGGGGGGATTGTTGCCGAGTCGTCGACGAATTAGTTTTGGTGGTGTTGTATGAGGGCACGCAGTGCGCGGCGCTGCAGTTTGCCAATGCCGAGCAATTTGGCGACGACGAGGCTCGCTGGCACACAACGGAACTAAGTGCGGGAAGGTATGTCCTGAGCCAGCTCCTCTGCTCGCCGTCGGTGATATTGAACCAGCTCGTAAGCATTGGCGACATTTCGGGATCCTCTACGGTGGCGACGTCTGGTTTCGTTTTGCCATGGAGCGTGAACAAGTCACGCCCTTTCATTTCGAGTAACTGGTCCTCGGTGCGAACGATGCGATAGGGGTGCTTGCCTTTCTGCGGGTTGGGGAGTTGCGTCATCGACTGGAAATGTCGGCGTTGGATGAAGTTCGCTCGCGGAGGACCAATTCTGCGGAGAAAGCAACTCGACGGCAACCGGCGCTTGGTGTCGCAACATCTCGCTTGCGTCATTGTGAGCGAGAGAATGAGCCCTCGTTGAAAGGAGGCGATGAACATCTCGTCGCCCACCTGGAAGAACCAATTGCCTGGTTTATTTGGCAAGTAGTCGAGGACAGTCCTGCCGGGGTACTTGTCGTAGGCCAGGTCGGGGCGTGTCATGACGAGGACGTCGTACTTGAGATGTTCGTCGGCCTCCATTGCGGCGTAGATTAGCCCGGCGCACATCTGCATCTTATAAAACTTGCCGGTGGTCATTTGGTTGCATGTCGTCGGGTTCTCCGACGTCTGGAACCGTACGGCCTTGGCATTGGCGAGCGCACGCTGCAGCTGTGGGAGCTGGGCGACCGACAAGTTGCGTTGCCCGCGCGCGCTCAGCTCTGTCGCCGAGAACAGGTGGAAGTAAACGTCCGCTGGCTTAAAAAATTGCCACAACGAGTCGTAGACGCGCCGTTCGACGAGCGAGCGCACAGCGCCGGCGACACACACGGCGATCCGTTTCTTTGGTGCCGCAGAAGTCCGCACCATTCCGACCACCAGTGCCCACAACAACCGCAACATAACACACGGATATGTATGAGATACCGTCATTGGCCGAGCCGTTCCAACCAATAAGTGGCCGTTCCAACGACCCGAAAAAAATTGATCTATAAGAAACGGTAAGGAAGAGATGTCGTTCTCAACGGACGGCATAAGCAAAGCAATGGATTGGTCATTCAGCAGGGCGGTGCTGCCTCGACTCGGCCAGCAGCCAAGGTGGGGTGCTGTGGCTCGCCACAACGTCGAGGGTTCTGGGCGATGTCTTTGTGCATGATCACGCTTCACCGCGTACGTGCCGCCCGCGTGAGCTCGCATGACAACGTAGAACTCATGAATGAAACATAACGAGATAGCCTGGCGGATTTTGCGGATTAATCCTACGCAGAAGGTGCCAAGCTCACTGTCGTCATGGTGATCGGGACGAAACTAAAATGGCGGAATTTCAGAGTGGCATCCACATTTCGGCCTTTACCGTCAGTGCGAATCATTTTGTCCTGAAGTGCTTGAAATCCGCACGAAAACTTGACCCAGTGAAACACTTCCATCACTGCGGGAGACAAAGTAAATCACAAACGTGAATTGCACTTGGCTGTCAGTTGAATCGGCAATCGATGCGGCGACCATTCCTCTAGCGGAAGATGCTCCCGGCGTCGTATCTGGTCCGAACCCGCGCCCTCAATCCCTGGTAAGCAAGAGTGTTTCGCGGGTAGTCAATACCCCTCGACAATTGTTCTTTGTAGCGTCTGACATCGTCGCCTATCGAAACAGGGGGGCAGATCTTGTACGTCGCGACTGGTCCCAAGTGACTGTCGATGGCTCTAACTTTGCCGATAAGAACGCAGAGAGGGGCGGCGTTGCATGTCTGGAAGGTGTGAATTCAAATATTGAGAACGTCCAATTCGCAAAAAATCGAGCTTCAATTGATGGCGGCGGAGCTTGCCAAGACAGCGCATACGCTTCATATGGGAGGGTCTCGCTTTCCGGCACCAATGCGTGTGTCTCTTTCGGTAATTTTTGAATGAAGTAATTGACTTTGTACTGCGACTATAAAGCTTCGTTTCCAACAGGTCTTCGTCGAATTGCGGAGCCGTGTTCATCCTAGATCGGGCTCACTATTTAAGAGAGTGTGGCAACTGCAGCTATTCCAACAAAACACCGCGGGTGCGACTGGAGACGTGTGCGCCCTGGAAGACGGCGTTGTTTGGCGCTTCCACCCATAGGAAGTTTTCGTAAAGTTGGTGCTAACAACACACCAACTTTGCGCCTCATGGTGCAGGTTGTGAGTGGCGCTGTGCTAATGCCACTGTGCTTCTGATTATAGTCAGCTTCTCATCTCAGAAGCGCGATTTTGACGACTTGTTGTCCGTAGCGTTACTGCATGACACGTGACCGAAGGCTTCGATTCTACGATAATGACGCGTGGTCGCAGGCGTCGGTTCTACGATCACCTTCGGCACGGCGCAGTCCCCCATTGACACCGGCATCGTCGAACAGATAAAGTTGATACTGAACCCGATCTCGAGCGCCCCCTCCACGGTACAACAAAAGGACCATGATCCGTCATTTCTCCTCTCGGAGTTGTACAGAGCGCCCAAGTGGGATTCACAACCTTTTTTTGCCAGGTCCCCGAGGGTGCACTTTCCTTGCGCATACCCGTCGCCCACTGGGTACCGGTGTCTCCATCCCTTCCGACCGCTCAAGCGCTGCGCGCAATCCTCACCTCCATCTGTAGCAGTCAGTCGGTCTCCCTTTAAATAGCCCTTTTCTAAAAACCAATGGGCACACACGATAACTCTAGGACACATAGGGATATACACAGAAGTTTGTTGGCGGGGCGCGCCAACAAATCCACCTTTCTCATGATAAAGAAAGCGTGGGGGTTGTTGCGTGGGGGCCGAGGAAGGAGGAGGGGGGGGGCATCTGCATAGCCGGGGGTGAGTTTGGAGAACAAGCCACATGTCTAGCCGAAGATCCAGATGGCATCGCGATAGACGATGTCGGGCGTGGAGTGGAGAACCGAGTTGTCGTGGAAGAGCATAATTTCCTGACCCCGTTTGAAGACAGGGCGGATGATGTGGTGATCCGGAATGCCGGCCTCCGGGCGGTAGCCAGCAACCGGGGGATCTGCCATCGAGTGCGACAACTTGACGAGGTGACTAAACACTCCGGTCGTTGGGCCTCTCGAGTCGGCCGTCGGAAAGCCGAGCATGATGATTACTTGGTCCCAACCTACAAAATCCTGGTGCCAGGCGTGGGGCCCCATCGTTCGATTGCCACCAAAGTCGAGGACCGAGTCGTCTCTGCGCTCGCCTCCGATCTCCGCCATTATACCTCGCGACGCTTTCGCGCCGAGGTCTGGAAGCTGCAGACTCCCGAGCGTCGCGAGGAACTTCTCCCCGGTTGGTGCTCGGGGCCCCGCGCGTGCGAGCGCGCGCGTCAATCTCGGACATGCGTCGTCGACGTCCCAGCGCCACCCGCGGGACCGATGGTCCGCCTCCGAGTCCCGTCGCAGTCGATTCCGGAAATCGAAGTGCTCGAACGCTTCCCCCAGACAGCTCCCGGGAAAGACGGCGTCCAGGCTCGCGTAAGAGAAGACCTCTGTTGCGGGGGCTTCCTGGCCGCGCAGCGCCGCAGGGACCACGAGCCGCGATGCCGCCTCGTTCGACACCTGTGACCGACACGCTGCCCTTAACGTCTCTGGGTGCTGCAGCGCCGCCGTCGAGGCCACCACAAACAGCACATTCGCCATCGTCAACGCCGAGGGCGTTTTGTTCGTTTGAAAGAACAGATAGTAAGGATTAGGTGGCCTGTAGACGAGGAGGTTGCATTGATTGCATTTTCCGGCAGAAGTGCTATGGCGGTAACGCCCATTCCCCCACTGTCTGCCTGTTACATTGTCTGTTATTACCTTGAAACTTTGGGGGGTGTCATCCCGACACCTTCACCTGCTTTGCTACTGAAACACTCTGTACTGAGGACTCATACTTAGTGCTCCTGGCGGTTTAAAACCGACAAGACTTTAATCCGGATTTTAAGGTTTTAAACCGGTTTAAAACTGTCCAATACTCAAGGCGGTTTTCGGATTTGGTTTTGGACCGCCACCCGTCGTGCCACGTAGGCTTATCCCACTCTCTCTCAGCTCGTGAGAGAGAGCTCCTGCTTCAGTCGTCGTCGTCGTCGTCGTCGTCAAAGGATGGGGTAGCGGCTGAGGGGGTTTCAATGATGACGGGCTCATCGTCGTCGTCATCACTAGGAGGAGTGTCGTTGGTGGCGCCTTCTTGTTCATACTCGCTGATGCAATGAAGGAGAAAATCGTTCTGGTGAAGCCCGATCACGTGAGCGTGAACCCCACTCTTCGGACGCCCGCCTGACATCGCTGCCTCCAGACGGGCTGCGCCTCAGCAGTATCAACACCGTTGCACCTTTTTGAAATTCGCGGGCGCGACTCCTTCAAAAGCGCACGCCGTTTTCGAGTTTTGGCAGACAGAGTTTAATCCGGAATAAAACCGGTCCAAAACCGAGTTTAATCCGGCGCGGTGTTTAGGCTCGGTCTGAAAGGAACACTACTCATACTGATTCCTCCTTATCTACGCTCATATTGATTGTCCAACATTGATATGGCGCGAGTTTAAGCGCTAGGTTGGGCGTGTGGTGGTGACCACCTGCGGTTCGGGTCATTTGAAAGGTCCCGTTGTGACCACCGGTCCGGCCAGGAGAGGCGGGTGATCTGAGACCCACCACAGAGCACTGCAGGAGCACCACATGCACATCTTTCCCCTCACAGACAACAATGGGCTATTTTTCGAGGGAGAGAGGGTTGGGAGGGGGGTGCGCTGCACGTAGGAAAGGGAGAGTCAGTGAGGCGACGGTAGGGAAATCCGCATAGAACGGATTGGGGATAACCTGGCAATACTGCGGTTGTGCATCATATTGTCGAGAGGGGTTGTCACGGAGTTCGAAAAAGTCACTTCGATTGCCGGCTTCTCTTAGGTCGACGGTGCGCGCCCGGAATTGAGAGAGAGCGCCCGTCTCCATCGTGTGCTGGAGGCAAAAAAACTCTCCCTGATGGAGCGGGACACACCATTTTCCCGCGCCAAGACAAGATCGCCCTTTCACATAAATGGATGCTTTTCGTGCGGAGCGTCGACTCCGCATTTGTCATAACTGATGATGATCTTGATGGCATTCGTGCGCGGAAACAGGGACGCAGCAGGAGCCTTTCTTATATGAATATCTCTCGCTCACACAAACACACACACTCTCTCTCCCTCCCCCGCGTTCCCCGCGTTGTGCCATCTCCCTCCCACAATTAGCAGCAGCGGGCTATTGATAAAAAAAATCCCCTCTTTATCGGACGAGGCGGCGGGGCGGCTGGTACTGGGCGATGAGACTCGGGCGCCGGAGAGGGTCGGTCGGCATGAGGGCGTCGGTGGAGGCCCGCGTGGAAAAGAGGTCCGCGGTCGGCACTTCCGAGGAGGCGAGTGAGGCGTGGGAGGCGCGGGGCGGGAGGCTGGCGTTGGGTTCCCCCGGAGCCGGGGTGTCGGAAGGCGCCGCGGCGATTATCGAGGCCAAGAGGCGGGATTCCGGGGCATACCAAGAAGAGGCGTCGACCCAGGCAGGTCCTCGGACCGCGAGAACGAGGCGCTTGGTGTAGGGTCCGGTAACTACGGCGAGAGCGACCGAGGCGACGCCGGCGAGGAGGCCAGCGGGTGCGCCGCGGCGGGACGCGGCCAGCGCGACGAGGAACGACGACGCGACAGCGGCGGTCGCGCCGCCCTCGGCGTTGAGAAGGAGAAGCCACGCGGGAAAGAGGCCGAGCGAGCCGACGGGCACCAAGACCGAGGGCGAAGACGGGACGACGACGTCGAGGGCGCGCGCGACGGCGGCCACGACGCCGTACCGCAGTGCCGCCGCGGCGAAAACGAAAGCGAACGTTTGCCACACGGCTTTCGGGGAAAACAAAACTTCGGCGACGACGTGCGCCGAGAGTGCTGCGGGAGGGCCGACAAAGAGCGCTATAACACGCGAGCGCGGCCAGGTCCACACGACGCACAGGCCGCCGACACCCCAGGCGCCCACGATTCTCGCGAGGACCACGCCCTTTTGAAAGACAGGCCGCGAAATGGGCGAGACCGGATGCGCGCTCTGGTCATCGCTCTCGCTGTCAGACTCGTCAACCGCAGGACCTCGAGGCCGCCAGAGTTTGCGAAGCTTGGACAAACGAAACTGCGGACGCTTAGGAAGCCGTTGTCTGCGCCGCCGAGACGACGGCAGATCGAAGTGCAGCCGCCGGCTCGGCCTCTCCTCGTAGATGCTCGGCATTTCCAATAACGACGACATCAATTTTTGTAATTCGTTGTTGACGCTGGGATGATTTTTTTTTGCTTACCCTTGCCATGTGGCCCACTTATTAGACTATTCAATAAAACATCGTTGAGATCAACAACACCCGAACGTGATCCACTTAAAAGTAACAAAAGGGGGGGGTGCGAACAACGGGAAGTCTAACTAACTAACTAACTAACTAACTTCGAACCTCTCCCGAGCATGGGAGCCAGGAGGCCGGACCGGCAGAAGCCGGTGCGGAATCACGGAGGAAGCACACAGCTGGGGTAGAGGGTGCGAGGGACGAGTACAAGTGGACGGCGGACCGCCACTGCTCGCGGTCTTGTGCGAGGTCGTGGTCGTCGCGTCGCAAGCCGCCCACGTTTTGGCCCACGAACAAGCGACCCGGCCGTCGCGTTCTGCCCAACCGAGCGAACCCCAGACCAGAAGTCGGCGCTCGTTACACTTTGTAGTGCAAACAGGAGGAGTAAACTCACAAAAGGCCAAAGCGCAGAAGGGAGTCGGATCCGAATGGCAGGGGCCACAGCGTCGAGCGGAAAGGATAGCGGGGTGCGTGGGAGGAGACGGAACGGCCGGGACGCAGGCCGGTAAAAGGGGGGGGCGTCCCTCCGAGCGCGGGCCGGGTTTAGTTAGCCAGCCTGGCTCCCATGCCCGGGAGAGGTCCGAAGTTAGTTAGTTAGTAGTAAACTCAAAGGTTAAAGGGCGGCGCGGTGATTAAAGCTTGGGGGGGGGGTTAGTGTAGCTTACAAGCAAGGAGATTTGGGATGGTCGTCGTCGTGATCGCCTGGTGGTGGGTCGCGCATGGGTTGAGCATCCTTGCGCACCAGCACAATGGCGAGAAGGGGAGGTGTTCCCGGCGACGTAACGCGGGGGCGTCGGTGGTTGGGAGGGCGTCGCGGTCGATCGTGCAGGAAGAGCGCGAGGTCCCCGAGGTTGTGTTAGACGGCGTCCCATCGGCGCTCCGGAGCGTGTGCAAGATCTACGTGACGGTGAACGAACCCGACTACGAGCAGCCATGGTCGTTCTTCGCCGAGGACGAGGCTGTCGGGTCCGGGTTCGTCGTGGAGGATGGCGGCAGGGCTTTGCGCGTTTTGACGAACGCTCACGTCGTGCGGTGGGCGAGCGAGGTTCGAGTGCGGCGGCACGGGTTGACGCGGCGGCACAAAGCCCGCGTGATCGGCGTGAGCCACGAGGCGGACCTCGCGTTGCTGGCGATCGAGGACGTCGAGTTCTGGCGGGCCCCCGTCCGGCCTCTCGGATGGGCGGGCCTCCCGGCGCTGTACGACGACGTCGCGGTAGTCGGGTACCCCATGGGTGGCGACAACGTGTGCGTGACGCGAGGGGTCGTGAGCCGCGTCGACACCATGTCCTACGCGCGCGGCGCGCCGGCGTTGTTGGTCGTGCAGATCGACGCCGCCGTGAACTCTGGCAACTCGGGCGGCCCCGCGCTCGACGCCGAGGGCCGCGTCGTCGGCGTCGCCTTCTCGGGCTACGCGGGCGCGGCCGACAACATCGGGTATATCATCCCCGAATCTGTCGCGCGCAATTTTCTCGACGAATGCGCGGCCCTTCGGCGCGCGAAATCGTCGTCGACGCGCGTGGTCGACGCGTCGTTCGTCGCAAACGTCCGGCTGTGCGCTCTCGGAATCGCCGCGCAGCCCGCCGAAAACGACGCTCTCCGCGAGTACCTCAAACTCGGCGACAGGTCGGGCGTCCTCGTGACGCGCGTCGCCGAAACCTCGTGCGCGGCCGGCGTCGTCCGCGCCGGGGACGTCCTCCTCGCCGTCGGCGGCCTCGACGTCGCAGACGACGGCACGGTTCCGCTTCGCGGCGACGAGCGCGTCGACCTCTCGCACGCCGCGACCTCGCGCCGCGCCGGCGACACCGTGACCCTCGACCTCCTCCGCGACGGTGCCGTTCGTAGAGCCAACGTCACCTTCGCGCCGCTTCCGCGCCTAGTCCCCGTTTCCGACCGAGATCGACCGAGCTATCTCGTCGTCGCGGGCCTCGTCCTGATGCCCCTCACGCTCCCGCTCCTCGAGGCCGAGGCAAAGTACCAGCATCATCACCACGACACACCCCCCGACGACGCGCACCTCCTCGCCCTCCATTCGAGCTCCCTCGGTCTCGAGCGCGCCGCCGCCCCCGACGCCCCTCTCGAACTCGTCGTCTGGACCTCCACGCTCGCGACCGACGCCAACTTTGGCTTCGCGCCCCTCTGCTGCGACCTCCCCGTCCTGCGTACCGTCAACGGCCATTCCGTCCGCTCCCTCTCGCACGCCGCCGAGCTCCTCGACGAGGCCGATCGCCACGACCGCTTCTACGTCCTCCACTTCGAACCCCCCAATGCCCGACCCCGCGACCTCATCAAGGTCGTCCTCGCCATCGACGAGGCCCACAAGGCCAACGACGACATCCTCCGACGCAAATCCCTTCCCGCCACCGCCTCCCCCGACATCCTCCGGGCCCTCGACCGCCCCCCAAGGCCCGGGAGACCCCCCAACGGCCAACGCGCCCGCGGCCGCCGGAGGTAGGCGGCTATTAATAATACACACCGCGTGTGTGTGGTACCGAGGTAGACGACGACCCTATCTGCTACAATACTTCCTTCTTCTTTCGGCGTTGCGTGATTGGTGTGTATTTTCGTAATGTATTTAATTGCACGGTTGGTTTCTTTTCACTGCCAACGAAACTCTGATCATCATCATCATCATCATCATCATTATGCGGCGTTTCATGGCGCTGGTGGTGGTGACCGCGTGGAAATGGGACGACAGGCGCACCGTCCACCACCTCACCGGCCGGCCGCTGCTCAAGAACGTGTCGTTCGTTCACGTCCCGCGCACAGGCAAGGCATTCGTCTACACGTTGTTCCGCGGGGCCTGCAGGTACGCGACCCAGCCATCCTACGAGCCGCGCCGCATGATCGAGTTCATCCGATCGCACTGCCCCCAGGCCTTCAGTTACTACTTTGAGCACATCCGGATGCCGCTCATGGTGCGCGCCGGCGGCGCGCTCGACCCCAACGTCGCGTACGTCGCGTTGCTACGCAAACCGTGGCGACGGACCCTCGCGGGCCTCTACCACGGCTTCGACGACTGCCCCGCGATGCAGACCGTCTTGAATATCCGAAAGAACGACACCTTCAACTATTCGCGCCTCGAGGCGGCGCACGTTATGGAGTACGCCGACTGCGTCACCGCCTGCCACGTCCACCTTTTCACCGCGAGCCGCTGCGGCTTTCGCTGGAAGAAGAACTGGAAGCACAATCCCGAATACGAACGTCTTCCACCAAGACCGGACTACGACCGTCGGGTCAAAGAGGCGATCGACCGCATGTACCTTTTCAAATTCGTCGGCATCACCGACCACTGGGACGCGACCCTCCTTCTCTTCAGCGCCATGTTCGACGTCCCGCCCGTCGCCGCCGACAGGATCAACGTCGACCTCGACGACCGCTTGCCGGACCGTCCGGCCTGGCCACGCGACATGCTAAAGGTGGCGGACCACGTCGACGACCCACTCTACGACAGCGCGATGCGCCGATTTTCAAACGACGTCCGGGATCTCATCGCCGTCCTCGAGCTCAACGTTCGCCAGGGCCCTTCCCAGGCCCTGCGTGCGCTCACGACCGTCCTTGAAAGAGACGACGTCGCTCCAGCGTCACCCTCTACCGACGTCGGTCGCTTTCCTGGAGTCCGCTTCATCGCGCGCTACATCTCGGGCTTCCTCCGTCTGCCTTGACCTGCGTCGCAGTGCGGTGCGCTGATGTGAAGACGGAAGGAGGGGGGGAGTTCGGTTGTAGTCGAATACGCCGAAATATTTAAATAACGGAACTCTACGTTTGCTAGGCACCCCTCACGTCTTCGTTCAGCCCTGGATGGAGTACTTCCGCCTTCAAGGCATCCCTCGCGTCTCCACACAATTTACCAAAGCCCCTCAACGCCCGCCCCCCTCTTATTAGCATCGACTCGAAAAAATACCTCAAGCCCCCGCACTACGTATTCGAAACGTAACACCCTCCCCTAATAGCAGTCGACCTTTAGAAACCCTGCGCACTTTTACGAAGTACTTGACTAATAAGTCTTTACTACTAATTGGCAGATGTTCGTCTGTCTGTCTGTCTGTCTGTCTTTAAAGGTCGACTGCTAAGAGGGGTGTGTGTGTGTGTGGTGCACGAAGGATGTGGGTGGTTTTGTGGGGTAGGAGGGATGTGCCTGACGGGCGTAGATAGGTATGCGGGACCTAGTCGGGGTCATCGCCGAGTCGTGGGGCAGGCGAAGAGAGGACGGGCCCCGCCCGTAGGTCGTACGCATGCTGCCGCCGGACGTATGTGCGACGAAGGCAGGGTCGGATAAGAAAGTTCGTACGAGCCGTTAACTATGTTTCAGTTTGTACTAAGACATACTCAACGGATCGCTGAGCTATGTTCATTTGTACTCAAGCAGTATGTGCCGCCACGCCGCGAGATCGTCGCGATGGAACTAGTCCCCATAGTGAAGTCGGCATCCTTTCGTCCCCTCACGCCAAAAAAGGAAAAAGCCCACGCGTTGTAGGACCCGTCGTTGCGGCGCGGGCTAGTCTCGTTTTCTTATCCGACCCTGTAAATTTAGAGTAAACGCAAAGGTTAGCGGCGTGTGCGGATCAAAGCAGCTTAGATTGGCGGGGTTGAGAGCGACGAGCTCAAAGGAGAGTGGGGTAAGTGGGTGTGAGCACGAGCGGGTTTACGCCGGGTTAGAGATTAGGACTAAGTGAACTAACTGACCAGGTGAACTTAGTGGGACGAGGTGAACTTTCTAGGGTTAGAGATTGGGACTAGGTGAACTTAGTAGCCTGCACTTGTCTTGCACTACTCTCGAGTAGTAGGATTTCGAAAGGATATAGGACGTAGGAAACGAGTTCTTCTTCTTCGTCATTCTTAAGCTCAACATTTCTCTGACCTACGATCTTCGATTCTTTCGAAGCAGAGAAGAAAGAACACGTCGCGAGAATGATCGGACAATACGCTGAAGGGCTTGGGGCCTACAAGCTTCACAAAGGTTGGCATTTGAAGACCTAGTTTAGCTCTGCTGCCTGGACCTCGACAAGTAACCTAGGCACCGCCGCATGCCGCTGAAAAAGCGAATAGCGTCGAAGAAGCCGTCGAATCGTGAGGCAGACGCGTCGGCGCCGGTCAAGGCCTCTCTTGAGAAGAGGAGGCGTTCTGCCTCATCGAGACCAACAGATGCCGAAGCGTGGGTGTCCGAGTTCGTCGAGAGCGGGGACGGGAGAGACGGGAACGAGGAGCAGACCGATGATGAGGGCAACGACGTGTTGTTGGCACTCGACTCCGTCAGCACGAGGGGCGCGAGGCGGAACATCGCCGGCCCATGGACTTTGGCCCACTACGTCCGAAGTCCGGTTGCCAAGCGGCACTCCCTCGAGGTTTATCGCAAACCGCTAAGTGTTGCGCCCAAGCCGACGATGCCGTGGCTCAACATGTACGAGCTCCTGCCCGTACAGACGAAGATCGACCTCCACACGTTTCGAACGACACTCAAAACCCTCAAACACCCGCGCGCCCTCGACCAAGGTATGACGCCGTGACGCTATCGAGACGAGATCGACCCACTTGTCGTGTCTCGCCACTCGCAGGCGGCCGGTCACTTCTTTGGCACTCGATTCGGCTGGGAGACGAGTTGTGCACCGAGTACCTTCTCGAAGCGGGTCACGGCGACCTCATCGCGCGAAGGGACAAGGACAGAAAGCTCGATTGCTGCGATCTCGCTGTGCTCTTCTCGTTCACGGGGATCGTAAACATGCTCGACGATATCGTGAGCACGGCCGTCTCCGAGCTCTGCTGTCACCCGACGAAACGAATCCGATATCAAAAATGCCTCGTCAGGCTCGACAACCCCATCCAACCCCACCAGGACACGTTCTGGTACGATCTCTTCGAGATGATGCCGCTTCATGGACGCGAAGAGGGAATGTCGCGAAAGTTCCAGAGCTTGGCGCGAGGCATGGCCGATTCAGAGTACCTTGGCACAAAGGATCAAAACGGTGCCGGGTTGCTCTGGCATGCGGTGAGACTGCAGGACGAACTCGCCGTCGTCATCCTCTTGAGGCACACTCAAGTCCTCGAAACGCTCGAGGCGCACGATTTCCAGTTCTGCTTGGATCCGTTCTCCCTCGCAATTTTGACGGGGAATGAGAAGATTGTCAGCATCCTGGCGCAAAAAATTCGAGACTGGATCGATCGGAAGAAGTTCACTAAGCCCAGGGCAGAATTGGCATACTGAGACTCCAGGTGGGGAGGCTTTCATCGAACGAACGCTCGGCCACAAAGACTCGCCTCCGTAAGGAGCATTCTCGTGCATACTTTCTGCATGGCCTTCGTTGAAACCCCTTCGTTGGGCATCATCATCATCATCATCATCATCATTATCGAAGGCACCCGCGCGCACTCTGCATCCCACGTCAATGCCACTCTCGCGCTGTATCGCGACACTCGCGATTCACGAAGGACACAAAGGTCGGTTATACAACTCATGCACACACAAACATCGGGGTGAAGAAGGGGGGTCGTGTATATACGGTGGTGGATCGGTGAAAGAACGCGGCGGCGTCTGCTTGGGGACCTCTCTCTTCGAAGGGAGGTGGTGGGTCAGTCGAGAGGAAGGCCATCGCGAACGCACGATCAATCAAGCGGGGACTCTTGGCGGCGCCGTGCCTCCCTTGAGAGCGCCGATGGCAGCGCGCTTATCGTCAGCCGTGAAGACAGACCCTCCCGCGACGAGGGCATTCGCCCCTGCCTGAAGGAGGGCCGGGGCATTTTTTGACGAGATGCCGCCATCGACCTCGATCCAAGGATGGAGGCCTCGTTTTGCGCAAAGCGCCCGGAGAGTCTTGATTTTGTCGAGGGCGGTCTCCAAGTATTTGGGGCCACCCCAGCCGGGGTTGACCAGCATGACGACGATGACGTCGAGGCGATCGAGGATGGGCTCGATCGTCGAGACTGAGGTTCCCGGGTTCAATACTGCACCTGTTGCACATCCCGCGGCGTCGATCGCGTTGATGACAGCCGGTAGCTGAAGCGTGGCCTCAGGGTGCACAGACAGGATGTCGGCCCCGGCCTCGACGAAGTCTCGCAGTCTATGTTCCGGTTCGACGACAGAGAGTTTGACATCTAGAATGATCTCCTCCGGGACCACCTTCCGGACGGCAGCAACGAGCGGCGTTCCGAACGAGATTTTCGGGACCATGCGCCCGTCTTGCACAGAGAGGTGCAGCCATTCGGCGCCTGCGTCGACGACGGCCTTGACCTCTTCTCCCAAGCAGCACAGATTGGCCTTGGCAAGCGACGGCGAGACGACGATTGTTCCTTGGCCAGACGCTCGGCGCAAGGCCTCAACGCGCGTAGCGCGGTGTTGGGTCGTTGCAGATAGGCTGTGTGCGAGGTCCGCGGATACCACAAGCACGAACAATCCGACCATCATGCTTTTTATTTTGTTCTGACAAGGGGTTATTACTAATGTCCCCTTTGTTCTCACGCCACGTCACCAACGGACCGGATACTTCTGTAGGGTGGGGGTGCTCAGGCGTGCAAGGAGGTGCCACAAGATGAATCGCGCGGAGGAGAACGAACGAACGAACAAACCAACGAACGAACGAACGAACGAACGAATGGACGAATGAACGAATGAACGCACGCACGTGAGCGACCTTTAGAGAGAAGACGCCGGTGACCTTCCTCCCTATGACGTGATACCCCAGGATTTCTGGAGCTGTGTCTTCTTCTTGTCCTTCTTTTCGACCTCCTTGAGCATGCGGTCTTTCCAGTTTGACTTCATAAGCTTGCACGGGCGGTTGCCTAGGATGAGAAGATGAGACGCGAGAGAGGAGAGAGAAGGTACGTACCGATGTACTTTCCGTTCATCTCGCGGAGCGCCTTAGCGCAGTCGAAGGGATCCATGAAGGAAACAAAAGCGTAGCCTTTGGTCTTGTTGGTGTGCTTCTGCCTGATGACCTTGGCTCTCACGAGCGAGGGATAGCGGCCAAAGGCGTGGGAGAGGAGCTCGTCAGTGACCTCGTTCCCGATGTTTCCGACGAAGAGGCGGAAGTCGCCCTCCGGCCACTGGTCGAGGGAGTCGTCGCGCCAGGTGACACCTGCGGTAAAAATAACTTGAAGAAGAAGGTATCGAGGGGATTCGCGTGCGTCGTACCTGCCGCGCGACGGATGGCCGTCTTGGAGGCTTTGGGCTTCTGGGGCTTGCGGGCAGTCTGAGCCTGCGCGATGGCTGCTTGGGCCTGGGCCGCCGCGAGCTTGCGGGCGTCGAAGTTGTAGGCGCTCTGCTGCTTGGCGAACAGGGAGTAGTCTCCCGAGCGGAACCTCTTGGGCGGCGGCGGTTCCCCCGACGACATGCTTCCTACTTCCCCCAAACGCGAGCCTTCTGCCCTGATGTAACAAACAACCCCCCCCCCCGGGTGGAAATAGGATAATGCAGGGCGACGGACGTCCTCCGCGCGGGGTGTTCGGGTCGGCGCAGTTCGGCGCGCCGCTCGCGGCCCGGGGACCGATCGCGCGACCAGCCGAGGCCGGCAGCGCGAGCCCAGTGGCGCAGGCCGGGCCTCCTCCTCCATGCCATTCACCGCCTCGAACGCCGCCCCCCCCGATGGCAGTGCCGCCGGCTCCGACAAACGGGGGGGCGGCTCCGACAAACGGGCGGGTGGCGGTGCGCGCGCCGAGTCGGTACGCGGCGACGTCGCCGAGTCGGTACGCGGCGACGTCGCCGCCGCGGTACGCGGCGACGTCGCCGCCGCGGTCGCGGTCGCCGAAGAAGAGTCCGCGGCAGCAACAGAGGATAAATCCGTCACAGATGCCGCGACCGAGCGTGGGCGAGGTGGAGGACGGAGACACGGAGCCGGCGCGGCTGGTGACGGGGGGCGAGGAGGGCGAGAGCCCGCGCACGCCGCGGGTCGCCCCCAAGACGTACCGGCCGTGCCACCCGCGGGACGAAGGCTTGAACGCGGCGCTGGCGCCGGCGCCGCCGCCGCCGTCGTCGAAGTTTATCGCCGTCGCGGGTACGAACTGCTCGCCCAGGTACGCGCGGTGCACGACCCACAGGATAGCAAGAACTCGGGAGGACCTCGCGGCGACGCAGCTTCCGATGGCGCTGAGCGCGCAGCCCCTCGCGTCGCGGCGCGACCCGAACGAGCCGCGCGTTCCGGCGGTCGACTGCTCGGACGAGAGCACGCGCAGCGGCGGTCCCCCCCGTTGCGCGCGGTGCCAGGGGTACGTGAACCCGTACGTGACGTGGTCGCGTTCGAAGAAACGGCACGGCGCCGAGGAGGTGACCGTGTGGACGTGCAACCTGTGCGGCCACGAGAACCGGTTGGCCGACAAGTGGTACGACGAGCTGCGTCAACGCGACAAAGTCCTCGAGTCGCCGTCGGTCGACTTTATCGTGAACCCGGCGGACTACTGCGTGCGGCCCGTCCAGGCCCCCGTGTGCGTCTTGGCGATCGACGCCGCGTGCGCGGGCGTCGTCGCGGGCAAGCTCGTCGTCCGCGACGGACGACGACGATACGGGATCGCGCTGTTCGGTGCTTCTGTTTACTTCGCGTTCGCGGCCAAGCCCGCCGCGACAATCGACGAGGTGAACGTCGTCGAGGTGTCGGACGTCGACGACCCGTTCTGTCCGCTCGCGCCCGACGCCTGGTTGTGCGGGGCCGACGCGGCGGCCGCGATCCTGAAGCTTTTGCCCGCCCTCGCGGCGGCGATCGACGCGTCGCGTCAAAACGCGTGCGTCGCCGCCATCGAGGCGGTCGCCGACG
This sequence comes from Chrysophaeum taylorii, assembly GCA_029834535.1. Lineage (NCBI taxonomy): Eukaryota > Pelagophyceae > Pelagomonadales > Pelagomonadaceae > Chrysophaeum > Chrysophaeum taylorii. The sequence goes on from JAQMWT010000110.1 coordinate 41,257, forward strand.
GCCTCTCTGAGCGCGGCGGCAAGCTATGTGTCGTGACGTCATCGGGGCCGACGCGCGGCCTCGGCGCAGATTTTTTTTTCGACGAGTCGACGGACCCCGCCCGAAGCAAAAACAAAAACAAAAATCAAAATCAAAACCAAAATAAAAACAGAACCCGCGCCACGGCGGCGGCGGCGGCGGCGGGACCGCCTCCTCCCGGGAACTACGAGGAGCTCGCGAAACGATTGTCGTCGCGGCGCGTGAGCGTCGACGTCTTTTGCATCGACGATCAACCCTCGCGTCTCGACGCCTCGGCCGCGGCGCTCGGGCGGGTGTGCGAGCCGACCGGCGGGAGACTCCGGTACCACGCGGCGGCCGACGCGGCCCTCGCCAAGAACCTCGACCTCGCGACCTCGTGGTTATCCGACCGACCGCGCGGCAGCCGGGAGCTCCGGCTGGGTTCGGCTCATGAGTGCGTTTTCAAGGTGAGGTGTTCGCGCGGCCTCCGCGTCGCGCGATACTACGGCGCGGGGATCGGAGGGGATGTCGTCGAAACCTTCGAGGACGCGACGAGGGATTCTGTGGCCTGCGACGCGACGCACGTCGTCGCTTGCGATCTCGAACACGATTCCGCCGACAAGCTCGAGGGCGACGTCGCCTACCTCCAGCTCGCTCTCCTCTACTCGGACGCTCTCGCGGACAAGCGCGTCGTCCGCGTCCACAATCTAGCCCTCGCCGTCTCCTCGAAACCCTCGGATATATATCGCTACGCTGACGTCGAGACGGTCTTCGCGACCCTCGTCAAGCGATCGCTTCTTTTGGGGAAAGACGACGTTCCCGCCGGGGCCGAGACGACGCGCCGCGACGGCATCAAGCGATGGACCGCGGCGAGGGATTCTCTCGTCGACGACTGCGTCGCCATCCTCCAGAACTACCGCGCGACCTGCGCCCCGCGGTCGCCCTCGGGACAGCTCATCCTGCCCGAATCGGTCAAACTTCTTCCCCTTCTCTGCCTCGGCGCCCTCAAGGGACCCCTCCTCCGCGACGATTCCTCGCCCGGCCTCCCCCTCCGCCGAGGATCTCCGAGACAACAACGCCATCCCTTTTCCGTTGAGCGCGCGGCCCTCGTCTCGCGCGCTCTGTCGGCGCCCGTCGACGAAATCGTCAGACTCGCGTACCCGCGCCTCTACGAGCTCCCGCCCTCGAGCGACGACGACGTCGTCCGTGCCGTCGCCACCACCTCGCACAACCTCGAGCCCGACCGCGCCTACCTCCTCGACGCCGGCCACGCAATCTTCGTATACGTCGGACCGCGCGTCGACGACGCCCGACGCGACGAGCTCGTCGCCATCTTCTTCGACACCGATAGACCAGACTGGCTCCTCGCCGACGACATTGCCTCCATCTACGACGACGATACCTCCGCCGACCTTTCTTGCCGACGCTCCCGCTTTTCGCACACCACGCCGGAGGCCGACCGCCTCCGCTCCCTCGTCGCCATGCTCGTCGAGTACCGTTCCTCGTGCCCTCCCCTTCGCCTCGTCCTTCCCCGCGACGGCGACGACCCCCGCGACGCCACCTTCCCACCGCGACCGCCAAACCAACACGACGACGACGACGACGCGAACGGCGACCACGCCGACTTCCTCAACCGCCTTGTCGAAGACAAGACGCACTTTGGGGCATCCTACGTCGACTTCCTCTGCTCGGTCCATCGCGAAATCCAGACCCGCATCTCCTCGCGCACCTGACCTGACTGACACCCCCATCATCATCATCATCATCGATGCATCATCATGTCATCACGCGCGTTGTTGCTTTTCGGTTCTTGTTCATTATTCTATAGGCGTGCCGCAGTAGCCCCTCGGTCTTTCTTGACTCGAGTACGCGACACGGGCGCTTTTTTTGCTCCCTCCCAAGGTGGAAAACTGGTGGGGCTCCCCGGCCGTTTAGTACCACGAACTAATTTCGTGTGCCCCTGTGTACAAAGAAGCGGGGGATACGAGGCGGAGAGAGGGAGCTGAGGAGGCAAGAGCTAGAAGTTCATCTCGTAGCTCCTGGTGCGACCCATTGGGCCGCCGTCGTCATCGTCCTCCTCCTCCTCCTCCTCCTCCTCCTCTTCTCGACGATGGTTTTGCGGGGGCGTCTCGATGATGGGGGCGAGCATGTTGGCGGCCTGTCGCTGAATTCTGGCGACTTCAAGTTGCGCGAGGGAGCGCGCGGATCGGCCGGTGATGGGGCAGTAGGTCGTCGGGGAGTCGAGGTCTTGCCCAGGCGTCTTCGGGGCTCGATCTTGGAGTCTCGTAATCTCGGCCTGCGTTTTTCTCGTTGGTTGCGTCGCGTCACAACGTATAAATTCACCTGGAGCGCTGCTGTATCACTGGGAGGCGGTCGTCCGCGGCGAAAGTTGAGGGTGACGGGTCTGGGCGCCAAGAGCAGTCTGTCGATAAAGTCGGCGAAGAAGTCTGTGTTGAGGTGGGCGGGAACGAAGCGCTCCTCGACCGACTTCACGCGCCAGGCGACGAGGGCGTCGCCGACGTCCACTCTATTCGTAGCGGGGCTGTTAGGCTTCAAGCGGCAGATCACGATTACCCGAGGCCTGCGCTTCATCAACAGCTTGAGCTTGAAAGCCCTTCGGGCTCGCCCTCGTCGAACGTAATCTCGACGTCCTCCTGACTCGCGTCGTCGTATGACGTATTAGTCGCTGCTCGTGGAAGAATCATCGCTGGTGCGGACGCCCCGGACTCGGCGCCTCCTGCGGCAATGTGCCAGGATCTGTTGCTGGGCGGTCTGCGCCACGAGGCGTCGCTCCCCGGGACTCAGCGCTGGCTTGCGGTAGAAGCGCACGACGTCCGCGCGGACCGAGTCGATCTTCTCGGGGGTCGAATCATCGTCGAGGACCACGTGACGCTAACGGCGTGGGGCGTTTTTTTGCCGGAAAGCCGCGCAACACTCTTCTTCTAGAAAAAAAGGCTCTGTCGCCAGACATTCATTATGGCCGGTGGTGATTCGTCGTCGGCGCTCGACTTGACGTACGCCAAGCAAGTGCGGCCGTGGCTGGAGCTCGCCGAGGATCTGCGGGTGCTGTCGCTCGACAGCACGCTCGCCGTGCCGCAGATCTGCGTGATGGGAGACGAGAGCAGCGGCAAGAGCTCGGCCCTCGAGGCGTTGTCCGGGGTGCCGTTTCCGCGGGGCTCGGGGCTCGTGACGCGGTGTCCCGTGCGGCTCGTGATGCTGCGGTCCGAGGCCACTGGGAAGAACGTGGTCGGCCGTCGCGTCGATCGAGTCGTCGCCGCACACGATCACGGCCGACTCGCCCGAGGAGCTGACGTCGATTATTTCGAGGCTGACCGATTCCGTGACGCGCAACTCGAACGGGTTTTCGCGCGAGGCGATCGTCGTGCGGCTGACCTCGGACGAGGCCCCCGATCTGATGGTAGTCGATTTGCCGGGGATCGTGCGGACGACGACGGCGGGACAGCAGGCGATGGTCATCGACGAGATCAACGCCATGTTGGGGGAGTGCTTGTCGCAGGAGCGGATGATAATTCTAGCGGTGATCCCGGCAAAGCAGGATATCGCGACGGTCGATATCCTAGAGCGCGCGCTGCGGGTCGACGCCGAGGGTGAGCGGAAACTCGGCGTGCTCACCAAGCCAGACCTGGTCGGGCCCGGAAACGAGGAGGAGGTCGTCGCCGTCCTGACCAACGTCCGCAAGCCCCTCAAGCTCGGTTACGTCATGGTGAAGAACCGGAGCCAGGCGTAGATCAAGCAGGGCATCACCTACGACGAGGCAAGCGCCGACGAGGCGCGTTTTTTCGCGTCGCACGGCGTCTTCTCGAGGATCGACTCGAGGCTCCTGGGGACCGAGCGGCTGACGGCGTCGCTGACGACGCTTCTGGTGGCGTGCATCCAGGAGGAGCTCGCGCCCATGAAGCGCCAGGTGGAGATGATGTTGGCGCGCGTGAGGACCGAGCTCCGCGACATCGCGTCGTTCGGGATGGCCGCGACTCCCGGCGATCGCCAGAAGCTGTTCGTCGCACTCGCGCAAGAATTCATCCGCCACCTCAACGACTGCGTGCGCGGCGAGTACCGCGACCGCATCATCGTGGTCAACACGAGCCTCCGCCTCTACACGCGCGCCCTCGTGATTTTCCAGGAGCTCCAGTCGAAGATCGTTTCCTCGGCGCCGCCGCGCTTCCGCGACGAACACTTCGTCGAGAACCTCGCGCTGCGGATGGAAGCGCTTCGCGGCCGCAAACTCCCCGGGTTCATGAGTGCCCAGAGCTTCTACATGTTCATTCAGGAATTCATCGACGCCTGGGGCCCGCCGGCAAAGATGGCGGCCGCGCAGACGCGGGCCCTCGCCAACGAGGTCGTCCGCGACCTGATCGGAAAAATCGCCGCCGCGTATCCCGCGCTCCGCGAGGCCTTCGAGCACACGGGGGCGTCGATCCTCGAACAAACCGAGGACGAGGCCGTCAAACTCGTCGAGGGCCTCATCACCCGCGGGAAGGACCCCTTCACCATCAACGACTTCATCCAGGTCCACATCAACAAGCTCAGGTACGACAGGTTCGAGGCCGCTGTCGAGACGGCCTTCGTCGGCGTTGGCCAAGGCGGCGCTAGCCAACCCGGGGTCCAGGGCGGTTCTTGGGAGGCCACCAAGCAGCACGTCGCCATGTCGATCCGAAACTGGTACCGCGATATCCACGGCGTCAGTTCGGCAGCCAACGCCGAGGACGTGTCCGCCATCATCGAGGCCTACTGGAAGCTCGCGTCCAAGCGCTTCGTCGACAATGCCTGCATGGCAATGCCTGCATGGTCCTCGACGACCGAATCCTCGGGACCCTCTGCGGGAAAATTGCAGGAGGCCCTCTATCGCCTCGTCCACGACGACGAGAAGCTCGCGGCCTTCTTCTCGGAGGACGCGACGATCGTCGCCAAGCGCGCCAACCTCGGGACCACGCGCGACAAACTCACCAAGGCCAACACCTCCGTGGCCAATATCCAAGGCTCGCGCAAACCCCTCCCCAGCAAGGCCAAGTCGTCCTCCTCAAAAAATCAGAACTCGCCCTGCGTCTACGTCAAGATCCAGGCAGGCGCCCAGGGCCTCGGCTTGCAGCTCGCCGACGAGAACGACAAGGTCCTTACCCGCGGCTTCCGCGCTGGCAGTCTCGCGCAGCAATCCGGCGTCATGCTCGGTGATGTTCTGACAGAGATTAACGGCGAGCCCTCGGCTCCTTCAACGACGTCATCACCACGCTCAAAGCCAACAAGAATAGGGCGATCACCCGGACGCTCCTCCGCGACCCGCAAGCGACCAACGGCGCACCCTGATTCAGCACGACGGACGGACGGACGGACGGACGGACGGACGTCCTCGCAAAAGAATGTGTCTGGCGGCCCGCCCGCCCGCCCGCCCGCCCGCCCGCCAGCATGCCGATGAAGCTTACTGGCAATAGGCCCGTGAGCCACCGTCAGGCGGCACGAATGTTGGCCGAAGCCTACGGCCAGGCCTCGTGGGACCCCGACAAGCGCGACTACTTGCGTGTTGCCCTTTCGCCGCTCTACCAGTTCGTCGTCAAGCTCTACGCGATCGAACATGCTACGAGGTTCGCAAGCCGCGAAAAAAAAAAAATCTCGGCAAAGTTGCTAGAGGCCGAAAAGAAGACCTCCAGCGGTTGCCGTGTGCCTTCCACGACCCGTGGACGTGCTGCTTCACAACCCCCCCACAAAAACAGCAGGTCCAGTTGGACCGGTGTTCGTCGGTGTATGCCGACGAGACGTTGTCGCGCTGGGTGATCTCCTTGGCCACCTGCTTCTCGGGCGCGCTGTCAACGCCGACTTTGATTGCCTGCTTCGGCCCGAGAAACTTCGCGGCACGGTCGCCGTACCCGAGGCTTACCCGCATTCGCAGCGGCGCGACGCGGTTTGCCACGCCCGCCCGCCACGACTGCTTGCGCTGGATCAGCGCCATGCTCTGGCGCTTGGACCTGTTGCTGTTCTCGATGATGTTGCCTCGGTCGTGGTTTTTGAGGTACGTCTTGAGCGCGTCGAGCACATCCTCCTTTGTCCGGGGGTTGCGGCGCCGCTCGTCGTCGATGTCAATTTCCAACGGCGCTTGCATATCGTCTTTCCGAGCTTCTTGCTCCCTTGCCCAGCGGCTGTTGCGCCTCCTGACGTGATTCTCGATTCGGGCTTTGTTGCGCATGTCCCTCGCAGAAACCCGCAACGTCGTCCACAAGGCGTTCTGGTCCCGCGGGTCGCGGAAGTGCGAGCGTATGCGCCGCGATCGACGTCCTTCGGCTCGGGCCTTTTCGTGCAGACGCGCACGTTTCGAGCTGAGCTCGCAATCGGCTCGCAGGCCAACACCCTCGGCCTTGCCGCGATCGACCACGTGCATGCGGACGGGGTACTTGATTCCCGGATCAATGTCCCCGAAGATGTCGCAGTCGTCGAGGTTCAAGCCGCCATCGCCGTCCGCTTCCGGCGGTGGCTGTTCGGGCGGCCGGGGTCGCATGGGCGGCTGGAGCAGTGGGCGTCCCAAATGGGGGCGTTGCGCTGACAGTCGCTCCGCGAGCAACTGGTGTTGCGCGAGTTGCTCGTGCATTGGCGTTCTCGCGCCCGCTCGAGGACTCTCGGACTCGCCGGCGTCGGCGTGCGTGTCGTCCAAGGCTTCTACTGCCTCCTCGGGCTCTTCTTCGACGGCGACCCCGTCGTCGCTCTCTTGGTCGCCGCTCTCGTGCCCAACGCGACGACGACGATCCCTCCGACGACCGACGGGGATCCGGACGCTGATGCCGTCCGTGAAGATAACCTTCTTCATAGTCGGCGCACGGTTTGGGGACTTGTACGCCTTCCGTAGGTCGTACAGGTCGTCGACGCCAACTGTCGGAAGCGAGTCCAAGTCCACGTCTATGCCCAACCATCTCACTATAAACCGCAAGCCCTCCTGTACGTACGATGGCGTCGGTAACGGGCATGTAGCTGTCTTTGTGCCCTCGCATGAGCGGAAACAGGGCGCCCGGGTCGTACGCCTTGGCGATGACCAACGGATCGTTGGCCGGATCTTCGCCCGCGCTGTCGTCGCCTATAGATTGCTGTCGCGCAGCCACGCGACTGTACTGGAGAATCTCGAGGGTCGCCTTGATTTTCTGCCGCAGTATACTTCCTACTGCACGTCGTGCCACGTGATGCATCGACGCGACGTGCTCGCGTCTCGGATCCTGGCGCAGACTGCTCTCGCGAACGCGACGGTCGTCCAACGACGCTGGTCGAACACCCAGCGACCACAATCCCACGACACCGACGACGCGCTTCGTGGCGACGGCGACGGAAACGAACCATAAGCCGACGTGAATAAGGACAAGGGCATCGGGAAATACTTATCGACCAAACGTCGCAAGATTGCCAAAGAATGCAGAAAGTCTGTCGAGGAGGCCTTGGTTGCGAGAGCATCCCGCCGATCCACCACGGCCGACGCTTAAACAAAAACCCACCTTGCCCGTGCTTCCTTCCTTCCTCAAGCCGCCGCTCTTCCACCATAAATTTACCACGCTCGCAGGTGCACGACGACGTCAAGTCGACCAGCTCCGGAGCGCAACGCCCCCAAACGTCGTCAAGTCGACCTTAGGAACCACCCGACTAAACCCCTCCTCGGGTCCTCAAACTAGTAATAGGTAGGTAAATCCCTAAAACCCTGATTATTTGGCCAATTTCATTCTGTAGAGAACGGGTCTTAGTTTCCTTCAATTCAATGACGGGGCAGTATTCAATCTCCTGCGTACTGCAACGTCAGTCTTCCAATCCGAAACGATCTCCGACGCACCACCAGTCGTGCATCAAACTAACAAGCCATGGCGTCGTCGCGAGAGGAGTTCGCGCCCCTGTTGGGCGGCGAGAAGCCGGGACAAAAAAAAATCCAGCGTGGATGGGTCCTGGCCTCGGTGTCATTCTGCGGACTCGCGGCCATCAAAGTGTGTTTGATGGTCTCCAGGGAGTTGAGCGGCTCGAGGTCTCCTCCGTATCCATACAACCCCGCCGCCGCAATGTGCATCGCCGAAGCAATCAAGCTCGTGGTGGCGGTCGGCGCGCACTCGAGCGTCGTCAGCGAGGCGGCGCGGCTCCCCGACCTGCCGCGGCACTTTGGCCGGAGCGCGGTAGTCGTCGCGGCTCTGTACGCAGCCAACAACGCTCTCACCTTTGTCATTCTCACCCTCACGACGGGTAGCGTCTTGAGTCTATTTCAGGCGACGAGTCCGTTGGTGGTCGCCGTGCTTCTCTACGCTACCTCGGGCACGCGCGTCAAGCGGGCGCACTGGGCCATGATGGCCTTGCAGGCACTCGGCCTGGCGCTCGTCGTGTCCGGGTGGAACGATGGCCACGGAATGAGGAGGATTTTTCTCCTGGCAGCGAGCGTCGTGCTGGCGTCTGCCGCGGCCATCCTCGACTCTCGCCTCCTCAAGCACTCCTCGACGGCGATATCGAACGCCTTCGTGTGCGCGCCCGGCGTCGTCTTCAACCTCGCTCTTTTCGCCGCAAACCTCGGAATCGGCGGCGCTACCCCACCTTCCCTCTCGACCTTTTTCGACGGCCTCGACGCCCCGTGGGCCGTCGCGGTCGTCGGATCGACCGCCCTCTGCGGCGTCCTCGTCGCGGCGATTTACGAGCACGGCGACGTTTTCGTCGCGCGCTACGCGTCGAGCGCCTCGGCGGCGATTCTGATGGCGGTCGAGGCTACCGTCTTCGGGACTACCGTCACCAACATGACCGCCCTCGGCGCCGCCATCGTCCTTCTCTCGGCGGCCTGGTACCTCGATCTGGAACGGATCCTCGTCGACGAGGAGGAGGACGATAAGGCCGGCGAAAAAAACGCGCTCGACAACGCGGCGGATTCCGACGCCGCCGTCGTCGCCGTGCCGGCCTCCCTTTGGCGCAAAGACGACGACGACGAGCCCAGCAAGTCGAGGTTCGGGGTGGAGGCGGCGAGCGCCCTCCTTTACTGCGCGGCGATCGTCGTCATCGGGCTTGCCGCGCGCGCGCTGTGGACCGTCCGAAGCGCGCCGCGACTCGCGACGTCGGCTCCAAAGTACCGCGTCACCGTCTGGACGCAGCGCCACGAAGCCAACTACGGCAACGTGAGTGCGCTCATCGCGAGCTTGCCGGTCGACGACCACGACGCCGCCTTCGCGTTCCGAAGCTTCGACGACCTCCGAGAGCTCGTGGCCTCTCGCGCGCCGCGCCGGGGAGACGTCGTCGTCGTCGCCTTCAAGGAGAACATGCAAGCCTGCAAGGCGCCGCTCGAGATCAGCGACCGCGACTCGGCAGAATTGTGCGAATGCCAGTACCAGTTCGCCGAAGACCCCCTCCTCCTGGCGCCGGTCTACCTCGAACTCCTCTCGTACCGCGAGCCGCTCAACATCCTCGAAACGGCCGATTTTGGGTGCCGCTTGCGTGCCGTCGCGGCCCCGCGCCACCGCCTCTGGTCCACCGCCCACACGCCCTCCCGCGCTTTTTTTCCGAGCGGCGTCGAGGTGCCAAACCCCAAGCGCTTTTACGCGGCGCGACGCGATCTCCGCACGACTCGCACGCTCCTCTTCTCGTTCCAAGGCCGCTCCGCCTTCCGCAAGCCCGCGCACACCGCGATGGATACTGCTGTTCGCCCGATCCTCGACACAACCCTCAAATCCCTCGCAACCTTTCTGGGGCTCTCCGGCAACTCGGGCAGGGGCTACGTCTACGAAATGCTCCCCGCGACTTCTTCTTCTTCTTCTTCTTCGGCCGAGAATTATTATCCTCGTCGAAAGAGTGCGGCGGCGGCCTTCGCGCCAATCGACGGCGGACTCACATACCCCGAAATCCTCGCCCGCTCCATATTTGTTTTGTGCCCCTACGGCGACGCCGGCCGGATTACGGCCGACGTTTGGCAGGCCCTCGAGTACGGCGCGATCCCGATCCTCGAGCGACGCGACTCGTACAAGGGCTGCTCCGATCCCTACGCATACTTTTCCGATGCCCCCGTTGTTTTCGTCGAATCCTGGGACGACCTCGACACCGTCCTCTCCATGGCAATAGTCGACCTCGCGCACAGGCAACAGGCGATGGCCGCCTGGTGGACCGAACGCAAAGCCCGCCTCGCGGCAGACCTCCTCGCGCTCGCTCGAGAGCCACCCGACGCCGCGCCCGCCGGCGACTGCGTCATCACGTCGCTCAAATGGCCACAGCGCAACGCCCTGCGCATCGCCTACGACGCCTACTATGCAGACCCAAAATGGTACGCCAACGGCGCCAAGCTCGACTCGCCGGACCGTCCCGGGGGCGCCTGCTCGGTCCACAGTGGTCAGGCACTCCCGATGGAGTTCGCCTGCTTTTCGAGCGCCTGCGCGCCGCCGGCAGTCGCCAACTTTTCCTGCCCCGCGAACAACAACGCCCCCACGCCCGATGACGACGGAATTGAAAGCAGCACTTAGTTGTTATTATTACACACTAATAAATGGATACAATAAAGTTTAGATTACGCTGTGGCAACTCATCAGAGGACCCGAACGGACTCTACGACGGAAATCTTTACAGGACGACAAGGCCCCAGCACCACCACCTGCTGGTACGCCCGCACCGAAGAACAAAATGGAGCACTTCGGGTTGCTGTGCTTCGTTCTCATCCTCACCGCGGGCGTCCTGACACGCCAGTACCTCGCCAGGCTCACGGGTCTGCCGTTCACCGTCATCATGCTCGCGATCGGCTTGATTGTTGGCCATGTCGTCACCGTTCACCCGTCCCTAGACGCCCCAACGATCCGCGCCTGGTACAACACGGATCCTCACGTCTTGTTGTACGCCTTCCTACCGATCCTGATCTTCGAGAGCGCGTTTAGCACCGACACCCACATCTTTTCGCAGATGAAGTGAGCGTCCGGCGCAATCGTATATCGAGGAGGCGGCATAATCGCGGCGCAGGTGGCAGATCCTCACTCTCGCGGCGCCGGGCGTGTTGGTCTCGTCGGTGCTAACGGGGGTCTTCGTCAAGTACGGGTTCCAGCACTACGACTGGCACTGGCCGACGTGCCTGATGTTGGGCGCGATCTTGTCTGCGACTGATCCGGTTGCCGTCGTCGCGCTGCTCAAGGAGCTCGGTGTCTCGGAGCGCCTGGGGACTTTGATTGAAGGCGAGTCGCTTCTTAACGACGGCACCGCCATCGTCGTCTTCGACGTCTTCAAGCACGCTCTCGAACACTCGCGAGTATATTATTAGTCTGTCTCACACGATAGTCGCTCTTATTTATACTCCCACCACCCGCAGGCCGTGCGACCCAAAGATGCCGGGTTTTTCCAAGGTCATGCTAATGCTCCTGAGGCTTGGTGGCCTCGGACCCCTCGTTGGGTGTGCGGTCGGATGGATATCGCAGAAGCTACTAAGCCACGTCCTCAACGACGCGCTCAACGAGATCACGATCACGCTGCTCGCGGCTTACGGAAGCTTTGGTCTGGCCGAAGGCGTGATCGGCACGTCGGGCGTGCTAAGCACGGTGTTCTGCGGGATGTACTTGTCGCGTTTCGGTCGTGGATGCGTCTCGGCAACCGTCGAGCACACGATGCACGCGTTCTGGCAACAGCTCGCGCACGTGGCCAACACGGCCGTCTTTTTCCTCGCCGGGCTCATCGTGGCGGTCAAGGTCCTCGACACGCGCTCCAAGGAGCTCGGGGACGACTGCGTCAAGTGCGGCCACCACCACGACGAGCACGAGGGATACTACTACTACTCCCATCAAAGTAACGACGAACATCGCATGCTGGGCTCGCACGACGCCAACGTCGACACCGACTGTCACGGGTTTAGGGCGGTCGACGTCTTGTACCTCATCGAGCTCTACGTCGCGCTCCACATCATAAGAGCCGCCGTGGTCGGCCTCTCGGCCCCCGTGCTGTGGCGGGGGGTCTACGGCATGACAGTCCCGCAGGCGATCGTCATAATCTACGGCGGCCTCCGCGGCGCGGTCGGCCTCGCGCTCGCGCTCATCATCGCCGATACGGACGACCTCCCGTCCAAGTTGCAGATGCGCGTGTTGTTCCACGTCTCGGGCATCGCCGTGATGACGCTGTGTATCAACGGCACCACGACCGCTGCGCTCCTCCACTTTCTGGGTCTCGACCGCAAAACTCGCGCAGAAGACGCCATTTTCGAACGCGTCGCGCTGGACGTCGATTTCGAGATGGACGAAGAAATCCGCGAGATGTCGCGCGAAAAGTATTTGGCCGACGCCGACTGGCGCATGGTGTGGCGCTACCTTCCCGTGTTGAGCGCCGACGTCTATTGGAAGCGGATTCGGGACGGCAACGTCGTGCTCGCAGATCTCGAACGTGTCGACCTCGATAGGCTGACGCGCCCGAGCGACGGCGACGACGTCGGCCTCAGCCGACGAGGTCACCAGTGCCAGGAGAAGGACCACTTTTTCGAGCAAACTACCTCCTCGATCGAGGCAATCTGCCCGGGAATCTTCGCGCGCGCGGACTATCCGCTCCCGCCCCTTCTCCGCGAGCGCTGGGTTAAGTACCACGAAACCTACGGCGGCGTATTGCCGCGTTTCGCGTCGCGCCCGCACGCCGGACGCCTCTCGTTCGTCGAGATCCTCCACGCTGTCCAGGAAACGGCGACGCAGAAACCGCACCACGTGGCATCTACGCGGAGCTCGACCCGAGCCTTCACAGCCGTCCAGTCGAATCCTCAAAGGAAGCCCCCGCCGTCGGCAGACTTGGTCCAGCATCTCACGGTGTCGCCCATGTTTCGGTCCCTCGCTTCGCAAAGACAAGCGTCCTCCAACAAGCTTGAGAAGGCGAACGCTCACAACAACGACGACTACACCAAGAAGGAAAGATCGACGACGAGGACGCCGCAAGAGATCGAGCTGGCTTCGAAGAGCGACGACGCGAGGCTTTCCTCCACCGCCCCCTCCTCGACGACGACGACGACCCCAGCAGCCGTGCTGAGAAGCTACGTCGCGGACGAAGTGGTTCCGTTCAACCACCGCGATAGCATCGCGTGCGACGTGACGTCCGAGGCGCGGGCGCGGTGCCTGTGGGCGATTCGCGCCGCGCTCCAAGGTTCCTTTGGGCGCGGGCGTCTCTCCGCGTCGGGCCTCCGACTCCTCGTCCAAAACGCGGACGAACAAAGCGACAACACGGAGCGATCTCTCGACGGGTGGGAGCGCCTCAAGAACGCCGACTTCGCTCGCCCACCTCTCCTATCCTGGAAGCTGCTGATGGCGACGAGCCAGTTGGACCGCATCCCCCTCGTCGGGCGGCTCCGCGACTCGCTCCACGGATTCATCTTCCGGCACGTCGCGTTCATGTTCGAGGTCGCGTACAACTTCGTCGCCGCGTACGAGAGCGTCAGAGTTGAGGACATCGTCAAGGGCGACGCGGCGGCGCTCCGCGCGCTCGAAAACGAGATCGGCGTGCAGATCGAGATGGCCGAACAGGCGATTACCGACTTCGTGGCCGTCTTCCCCGAGTCGGCCAACGCGGTCAAGACCCAGCTCGCGACCCAATACATGCTCGTGCGCATGCAACACCATTTCGAGGAGGCACACGAGCACGGCAAGATTTCGGAGAAGGAATTTGGCGAGGCGACGGCGCGCGTCAACGCCTCGCGCCTCAAGCTCGACAGCCACCCCTACACAGAAAGCCAGCCGCCCATCGAGAGTCTGATCGCCAGCGTCCCGTTCCTCGCCGACCTCCCGAAAAGCCAAGTCCGCGCTCTCGTGCGCGATTCGACCGTCTGCCGCGACGAGCTCCTCGTCGCCGACACGGTCCTCGCCAAGCAAGGCCTCTCGAGGCTCGAACGGCGTCTCGACTCGGCAGGAAGGTTTGGCTGGTTCGTCATCGTCCGCGGCTCGGTCGAGGTGACGTGGGCGACGCACGTTCCTCCGGCGGACGCGCCGCCGCAAGACCACGCCTTCGATCGCGCCTCGATGAACGTCGACTTTGGGGAGGTCCACCACCCTCACAGAATCGGCAAGGGCGAGACCGTCGGGGGCAGCCTCATCCTGACGGCCGGCTCGGTGTGCTGCCTCGAGGAACAGCTCCTCGACTTGCCATTCTTGGCCACCTACAAGACGGTGAGTTTGGTCCACGCGATGTTCTTCGACCGCAAAGTCATGCACGCCAAAGCCCGTCGCAACGACGCGCTTCGTCGAGGTCTCTGGTGGACGGTCGCCCTCGGCGCGCTCCCCGACTACCCCGTGTACTCCAACCTCTCGGCGCGCGATCTCGCCGCGGTCGGCCGCTCCGCCGACTTCGTCGAAGGCCCCGAAAATCCAAAGCTCCTGGCCAAACTCCTCGCGCAGCAGCGCGCAAACCAAGGCTCGCCCCACTATCTCGCGTCCCAGCAGTCCTTGCCGCCCGAACCGACGCCGATCCAACCCCCGACGACGCTCGACCGGACCTTCTCCGAGAAGCGCGACGACGACAACGACGGTGCCGATTCCAGCACGTTTGTCCACCTCGAACCAAACCACGCGCTCTTGCTGTTGCAAGGCCAAGCCTCGGTCTACGACAAAGATACGCCCGTCGAACAAGACCCCGAGCCACTCCGAGTCATCAACGCGATCGACCTCGTCGCGATCGACGTCCAACTCGAATCTCGAAAGCTCCGACTCGACGCCTGCGCCAAGGCCTTCGTTTTACCTCTGGACCCGCGCACCTCTCACTTCCGTAAGAGCGTCGACGCCTTTGGCACTTCCTCCTCCTGCAAACAAGATGATGATTATTATGATCCCTGACCAAGACCGCGACCCCCCCAAATAGACTGCCGCGCCGTCAAAAACCCTCCAAGCCGGCCCGACACAACAACAACAACAACAACAACAACAACAACAACAACAACAAGGCGATTGAAGATACTTATTACACCAGTGCCGCCCGTCAGTCTACGAGAGATTATTATTGGGAAAACGAAACTTCTTACCAACATTCATCAGTAGTCCGCAACGTCGTCGTCGTCGTAATTGTCGTCGTCGTCGTCGTCGTCGTCGATATGATGGTGGTGGTGCCCCCCAGAGTGTGCCTTGGTGGTGTTGCTCGAGAAGAATGCGCGGCTGGCGTCGACGGACTCCCTCGCTCGCCTCATGAAGAGAGGCCGGTCGCAGC
Organism: Chrysophaeum taylorii; assembly: GCA_029834535.1. NCBI lineage: Eukaryota > Pelagophyceae > Pelagomonadales > Pelagomonadaceae > Chrysophaeum > Chrysophaeum taylorii. Next base: position 56,383 of record JAQMWT010000110.1, read on the forward strand.
GCAGGGCTCTCGCGGCCTCGAGGTTGGCCGGGTTGTTGGTGTCGTCGGCCGTGGGCGAGGTGAGGAGGCTTTGGAGCGAGAGGAGGACGACGCGAACCGAGGCGGCGGAGGACCAGTGGGAATCCTCGAGGAGGTCGACACAGATGCGGCCGGTGGAAAAGTCGACGTTGGGGTGAAAGACGGGGGTGAGGAAGTAGACGTCGGGGGGAGCGTGGGGATAATTGTGCGGAAAGGCGATGTGGAGTCTAAAGCGGCCGCCCGACCACGGCGAGTCGTCGGGTCCGTCGAGCGTACCGCGCCACGTGAGCAAGTCGTTCTCGGAGAGTGGCGAGGCGGAGACGCCGGCGGGGGGGCGCGACAACATCTCCCGCGCCTCTCGCATGAGGCGACTCGAACACAGCGGCGTCGGTCGCGAAGGGACGTCGGCCTCGCGGGGTCTCGTCGTCGATTTGAGCCGTTCGAAGTGGAAGGCCGTGCGCCAGTCGAGGGCCGAGTCGCGGGATTTGAGGTGGGGAAACCGGGCGAGCGCGACGGTGCCCCAGAGAACGGCGCGGTCGAGAAGCGATTGGCCCGGCTTGGACGCGAGCGCGACCGCGCGCGCCGAATCAAAGTCGAAGAAGGCCACGCGCATCGTGACGGCGCACATCACGAGCCCCAGCATGCTCGTTGTCTCGGGGGGGGGGCGCGTCTCCGCCACGACCGGTGCTGCTACGGATCGTTCTGGTTTCCTTTTTAACCCTTCCGCGCGCGCCTCCGCGACCGCCAACGCCGCGTACAACCCCGCGCCCGCGGGAATGCGACGGACCCATCGACGCACGCATACGAGGTCGTCGCCGTGGAGATCACGCCGCAGCAGCCGGCACAATCGCGCGTCGTCAATGAGTCCCGAGAAGTAGACGTCGAGCTCGTTTTCGTTCTTGCCAAGGCTCGCGAGACTCTCCATCCGGGACACCTGACGCTCCGCGCGCGCGCAGAGGGCCTCGCCCACGCGCTTCCACTGCTCTTGTTCGAGGTCCAGCGACGCGACCACTGCGCCCAGCTTGGAGGCCGCGCGGTAGTTTTCGACGAGGTCGACGCCGCGCGCGAGAGGATCGGCAGCGGGGGCCTCCCACTTGGCGATGCATTTCTCGCACGCCGCCGCCCCCTGCCACTTCAAATCCTTGTTGCACTCGTCGTCCGTCCGCTCGGCGCCGCACGATGCGCACCGCTTGCGCAACACGGGCTGCTGTAGCTTCTTCTTCTTCTTCGACTTCTTCCTTGTCGTCGTCGCAGCCATGCTTTTTTTTTTTTTTCTCGACGAATAGACTTCAGGGTTTAGGAGTACTTCTAAGAACTCGAAGAGGTTGAGGGCAGAGCGGGCGTGGAAGGGAAGCAGACCAGAATCGAACGTCAAATGACGCTGAGCAAGGCGAGAGCAGAGCGGGTTGAGGGATGGGGGGAGGACAAGAAGAGTCTCGGCAGTGAAAAGCAGCGGGCGTCAATACAGACTTCCGGGATGGCATTCACCACGGGTATTTACTCTTTAGTGAAGAGACGAGCATCACCTACCTTTACGTTGGCAGAGTAAAGTACTTCGAAAAGTAAAGGCCAGGCATTACAGCTGGATGCCGCGCAAACTAGTAAAGGAAGAGACTGACCTAGCAAAAATTTTAGTTTTGCCGTATCATTTGTACTTTGTTCTAGTATCAGCCTAGTGCAGGGACGGAGCACTACACAACGTAGTGATGAGCGCACTGGCTTGCTTTTAGTGGCTGATCGTCGTCTCCTTTATACTCTTCGTGGGGAATGATCTCGGACTCGAGTTTCTTAAAGAAGCGGCCGTACTTGTCTCGTGCCCACTTAATAGACTCCATTTATACACGTAGGGTCACCAGCATGTCCAGCTCCTCGTCGCTCAGGAGTGTGTTGCCTTCGGTCATGACGATGTTGGCAGCTGAGACGATGTTGGCAGCTGAGACGATACGCTCGCAGAAGCTCTCAGCAGGCACCGCGCCGACATTGTCCTTCGAACCTCGTGCCACGTCCTGAAGGTAGCCGTTCTCCTGGTTACCTTCTATTCGCGTGTAGAGCTTTCCGACATTGAGCAACATCAGGTCCAAGAGCTTGGGGATCTGATAATGGAGGTGTTGGAATAATTGGAATAATCCGAGAGGTCGTCAGGCAATTCCTTGAGCCACTCGCGTGCTGGACCCGCTTCACGAAGACGCATTCGAACTCAACTTTGAAGTCCGGCATTGCCTCCTCCGATTGCCAAGCTTGCTGCCGCTCCTCGGGCTGAGGAATCGCTTCGGCCAAAGAGTCGGGCTCGATGTCGCCATCGTCATCTAAGTCAGACGCCGGCGCCGTCGCACGAAGGCGTTGCCGTCCTCCTCCTCACCGTCGTCATCAGCACCACCCTCGATCTCATCCTTCACCTTGTGGCACGCCACCGACAATCTGATTGCTCGCGCTCGTGGATGACGAACGGCTTAAAACGTTTCTTTTAACGGGCCAAAAGATGATTTCGTTTTATATCGATATTATTTTAATATTATATCATTTCGTTAGTTTTTTTTTGTTTTCAACCCTCTCGGCGCGTCAGGACTTGGTTGTCCAGCACTTTTGAGAGGCGGTGGCGTCGATGGCGCCGAAGATTGGCCGCAAAAAGAGCATCGTCGCGGACTACGTCGTCAAGGGACCTACGAATTCCGAGAATCAAACGACGTATTCTTGTGCGGCGCATGGCTGCACCTATTCGAAGGAGACGCAGACATGGACGGCGTCGTACTGGGCGGATCATATTGTTGGGTGCAAGTTTACTATTGATGAGGTCAAAATCGCCGTCGCCAAGTCCACCAGTACGACGAAGACGCGGGCCTTTTTGAGCACTATGGAGAAGAGGGCCACGGATTTGGTGACGTGCGCCATGTCTTAATCGATCTGCATCCCCTCTAAGCGAACAGCCGAGTCTGAGCCAGCCGCGAGCAGTAAGAGTAAGCAGGCCCGGGTCACTGGCTGCTTTGATCGTTGTGACGACGCGCGTGCACAGCGCATCACCGCGACGATCACCAAGTTTGTTGTCGGATGCGCTCTCCCGTTCTCCATCACGGCGGTTGTTGGTCTCCGGGACTCGCTGCACATCTTCACCCCTGGCTGGTAGACCCGTTCACAACGCCGACGTATGATGAGCTTCTTAATGTGACAGACTGAGAAGACCACGGCATCAAGATAATCGAGCGTTTCTACCCAGACTCTACTGATCGCGAGGTGGCCTTCACCGAGCTCAAGCAGATCGTTCTCCGCTGCGGCCAGTGGGGCGTGCTCATCGAACGCAAGCAGTCCCTCATCAAACCGCCCGCCAACATGCGACTCAAGACGTCCAGCGAGCGCGAGATCTTCAAGCAGTCGCGGATGATGTCCGTCGCCGACGACTGGCGACTCACCGGCATCAAGCAATTCCCGAAGTTCACCCGCATCGCCATCCGCATCGACGAGATGACTGTCCAGTCTGCCGACGTCGAGCGAGTCTGCAAGACCCACAAGCTCATCCTCACCAAGACGCGCAACCGCCTCTACACCCTCACCTTCCATCGCCTTCTCTTTACCTATGTCAACCTCCGCCTCCTCAACAAGTGCACTGAGGAGCTCGGCGACTTCCTCATGCAGACGCTGAGCAACTGCCACGACGAGGACGAGCCCCCTCTCGAGGCCGGGCGCTCCGACTACGAAGACCCAGCCGCAGTCGCCGATGACGCCTCCTTCGTCGCCGGAGTGCTCGACCACGTGAGCATTTTCGAGATTATTTAAGTTGGGCTGTTGGTTTGTATAATTTTATTTAGGCGTTTTTATTTATTTATTTTAAAAGCGGCTTCCATATAATATCAATATAAAACGACTAAAGAAACGATATTATATTTTTTGCAATATAATATAGCGGCGTTCAATAATGACGACTGAAAAGCAATGGAAGGTAAAGTAAAGCAATTTTGTTAACGTAAAGGGTTATGTATTTTGGTTTTTTTCGTACCAGAAAAAAACAGAGCCCCAACCCATAATTATTAGACTTGGATCGTCCGCAGCGATGGGCCGAAGCAAACGGCGATGGGGGCTCGTGGCGTTGCTGGGCGCCGAGGCGCAGGTGATTACGCAGGAGACAGTGTCGGCGATGCGGCGGGCATTGTCCGTGCAGCGGTCTCTGTACGCCGAGGGTCGTGGCACCGTCGTCGGAAACGACTACCACGCTAAGATGAGCGAGGCGGCCCGGGACGGGAGCGGGATCGTGCCCGTGCGGCACGTGAGCGCCAAGGACATGGCCCGGGCCGAGCGCGGCGAGGCCACCGCGACGATGGAAGCCGAGGCTTTGGTGACCGAGGAGCTGAGCCGTGGACGGTGGGCGTACGTGCCCGAGCGGGGCGGAACGCGGAATTATCCCCTCGCTCCCGGTGACCCCGAGACCCCCGTCGGCCGGATGCTGGGGGAGGCAATCGACTGGTCGACGAATATCCGCGGCGCCTGGGATCCCGTCTACGCGCGCGACGAGCTCGGGATGAAGGGCGTCAAGCACTTCACCGAATGGCTCGACCTCGCTCGTCTCGCCGTCGCGCGCGGAGACGACCGCGCGCGCACGACGACCCTCGCCTTCGTGCGCGAGAGCGTGCCGAAGACCCTCAGAGATCCGGGATACCACGCCTGGCTCACCTTTCCGACCGACAGCTGGCGGTTCCGCCAGGACTCGATGTCGTACCTCCGCGCTTACCACCTCTGCGTCGTCGGCCTCGGGATGGAGGCGTCGCACCCCGACCTGATGGCCGCCTGGCGCCGCCGCATCATCGGGGTCTTGCCGCGCATCTGGACACACCTCGAGACCCGCGGCATCGACCAAAAATTGAACTTTATCAAACTCTTCCGAGCGCTAAACCTCTACGTCGAACGCGAGCCGACGGAACGCCTCGTCTACGAGGACGACACGGGCGCCTCGCTCATCGTCGAGCCCGAGGAACCCCTGCTTCCGACGAGAGCCGATCTCGACGCCTTCGAAATCGCCGTCTTCAAGACGAGTCTAATTTGGCGCATGGTCCCCCTCGGCTGGTACGAGCTCTCGCCCGAGCGCCCCTACGACATCACGCACGAAATATTCGCGCTCACGGGCGACGGCCGCCACCCGTTTCCCTTTTTCCAAGCAGACGCTTCGCCCTCGCCTCTCGTGGCCGCCGACGAACTCCCGTTGGATAACCCGACGCAGTACTACGACTACGCCGTCGACACCGTCGCCAACCTCCTCCGCCTCCAGATGCGCCGCGACGCCCTCGACGTCGTCTGCGAGTACGTCGTCAATTTCGGACAGCTCGGCATCCGCGCCGAGCGAGGCCGCGCCTACGTCGACAACGAGATCGCAGGCCTCTACCTCACCGCGATCGACTACATCAAGGTAGGTGGTGTCTCTTTTTGTCTGATACCTTCTTTTCACCCTCTTCTCCAAGGCTCGACGCAACGCCGACGGTACCTTTGGCGAATCCCACGATTCGGCCTTCATCCGCCTCCGAAAGAACAACCTTAACTACGACACCCGAGTCGGCGGCACCCTCCACACTACTTACGTCTGCCTCTGGGCCTTGACCCAGCCCATCTACGACGACGACCCGCTACAACGCTCCTGGGCCGACCCCCCGCCCCAAGTCCAAACCGCGCTCCTCGCGGGGGGAGACGACGCTGCCTCCTCTTTCTCCTCGTGTGAAGACGATGTCGACGCTTCCTCATCATCACAGTCTTCCGAGCAAGGGGTAGAAAAGGCGGACGACGATGACGTCCCTGCGTCGTCGTCGGGACACTCGGTATTTGGCGCTACGACTCAACAATGTTGACCAAGCAAACTTATTGCGCTCTGTCGTCCTTCTCGTATTATGTCGGGTGCCGCACGCGCGTCTAGACACGCGCGTGCCAGCATACCGCCGCAGCACGGTTTATTCCTTTTTTTGTGAACCGCGTTATTATCTATCATGCGGGTAAGAAAGAACGAACAAAAACGAACGAACCCGCGAGCCTAATATACCTATAGGCCAGCCCAGTGCATGGGGTGTGGGCTAATAATCCCAGCGCCTAGGCGCGTGGGAGCAGAGTCACGGGGTCGAGCGACGAAGTCGGCGCTCAAGGAGCAGCGTCAGGGGGGAGTTGACGCCTGTCGCCGTGGCGACGCGGAAACCGCGATTTGACTCACACGTTACCAACCTCGTCTTTGTAACGTGTTTCCTTTTGCGTCATAACCCGTCCGGCTGTCGAACGTTCCGGCTTCCAACCGTGGGAAAATCCAACGGACGAGAATGTGCGATGGGTGGCCCATGCACCATTCTAATAAACGGCCGATTTGTCGCGTTGGCGTCGACGGATAACTTCGCCTTGCTTCCCTTTGACATCGACGGCGAGAGGTGGATGACCGTGAAAGCTTACTTCCAAGCGAGCAAGTTCTTTCACCGTCGAAATGCAATCCAGAGGCAGCTGCGCTCGTCGCTGCGATTCGGGACACTACGAGCGGCATGGAGGCGTGGCGGCTCGGCCAGACGCGGCGCGTGCGCATGAGGTCTGATTGGGAGAAGGTCAAGGCATCGTGCATGTTGCGCGCCGTTCGCGCCAAGTTCGCACAGCACGACGAGGCGCGCGAGGAGCTCGTCGCGACGACAGGCGCCATCCGCGCTCCCCCTAGCACGGCGGATTGGCAAGTCACCAATGGGCTGATCATCGAGCGCATCCGCGAAGAATTCCGGTTGACAAAGGGCCTCTACCATGCTACCAACGCGACTTTCCGCCATCTGCCAAAGAACAGATAACACCAATTTTTTTAAGTAACAGGAGCACCAGCCGGAGGAAACACGACCAAGGTGGCAATTCACACAGCTTCGGCTTTCGCGCCTTCGCGGGCCTTGGCAGAACGGTCCTTCGTCCAGCTCGTGCCTCCCACGGAGGAGATGCAGGGCGTCTTTCGGACGTACTCCCAGTCCTTGTCGAGGACGGCGCCGAGGCAAAAGTCAGCAACGTCGGCGCGGGAGATCGAGCCCGCCTCGCCGTCGACAACGTTGATGATACCTGTGGGGGGCTCGACGGTCAAGCCGCCCGGTCTGACGATCGTCCACTCGAGGTCCTCGCCAGGCGCGCCAGGCAAGGAGAACAACGCCTCCTGCTTGTTCTTGTCCTTGAAGATCGAGGACATCACGGTGCTCATCAATATCTTGAAGAAGAAAGGCGCCTGGTTCTTGCTATCGCCCGCCCCAATGCTCGTGACGACGGCCACGCGCTTGACGTCGTACTTCTTCATTGCGTTGATCACGTTCGACGTGCCGTCCTCGAGCATCGTCGGCCCGACGTCCTTCGTCTTGCCGCCAAGCGCGATCACGACGCCCTCGATATCGCCCGCCTCGAACACCTTCTCGACATCCTCAGCGCTGGTCACGGTGCCCTTGTACTTGAACAGCTTCTCGTCTTCAATCGGCGTGTCTGCCTCAGGGCCGCACGAGCCCAGCGGTTTCAGCAACCTTGAGGGTTCCCGGCATAGCGCGCGCACAGACATCCCGCGATCCAGCGCTTGAAACGCGACTTCGCGGCCCAGGAGCCCAGTCGCCCCGAACACGGCGACGCTCAGCGCCTCGACGCTCGGCACCAATAACAACAGAAACATCGCTTGACCTCGTGTTGACACCCTGTTGACACACAAACCCCAACCCACGTGGCGGTGGAATTTACGAATAAATCGCGCACGCTTCGCCCTCTACCCTTTGAGGTTACTTCTAAACCCGCTGCGTATGGGTTGATATTAACACAGATCAACGCGCCGCGAGACTTGTCGCCGGCGCGGCAATCGTGAGGAGTCTGTCAATGGAGTCTCGACCTGGGCCAGTGTCGGCCGAAGGGTTGGACTCGAGGAGATCAGTGGACTGGTCGTCAGTCGGAGCGCCGGGGTCGCCGACTAGGGTGTCGGAAGCGTCGATGGCCGCTGTGCGTTCGTGCTTGGGCGCATCCACGACGATGGAGGACTGGGTGTTCGAACGCTGGGCGAGCTTTGAGCGAAGCGAGCCGATACCGAGCGACTTTGGGGGCACGTGGGGTCTGAGTGTCGTTTGCTGGACGCCCTGAATCTCGAGGTCGGGCCCGAGGACGTCGTCAGGCTGCGAGGTCTCCGGGGCGACGAGCGCGCCGCGGCGTTCTTCGCCGAGATCGTTGTAGGGGTAAACCTTGCTGTCTGGGAACATCTCGGTCGCAGCAGCGGCGTTTGGTCGCGACACGACCGACGACGCGAACTGCTTGCTCTTGCCAAAACTGCCCCGCCGCTTGGTCCGACGGATGCTGCTCAGGGCCGTCGAGTTTGCGTCCGCTATGTAGGGACCAAGCGCGAGTGCGGGGCGGCCGATGAGACTATGATGACCCGAGTTCCCGCTGATGGCGCTCGCGCCGCTCGACTCGAAGACTGTCTGGTGCTTGCCTCCACCCCCAGGACGGCGACGACCCTGATGGCGCTCGCTCCGCTGACCAGAGATGTGCGAGCGTTTGCGCCGCGCCCGCGGGGCGCGGAGCGCGCTCACCATGCTCGCTTCAGCCCCGAGGTGGTGGTGCGCGTCGACGTCGCTCTCGGCGCTCGTGTCACCCCTTTGTTGTTGCTGTTGTTGAGGGCCGTAGTACTTGCCTTCGACCTGCGAGAAAAAGTAGGCGCCGTTGTTGTTGTTACTGCCGTTGTTGGTCTCCCCTCTGACCCGCCTTCTGCGCGTTTCGTGAAGAGCGGAGTTGGACAGCGGCGAGTTGGGCCGATCCTCGCGTAATTTGACGTGCGAGCCGTCGTCGTCGGCTTGCGACGCAGTGTCGCCGTCCCCCCGCATGTAATGCTGCTGCTGGAGCGCCGCTTGGCCGGAGATCCCGAGGCTCGACACCCGTCCGCTAGGATGCCAGTCGCGCTTGCGGTCTTCGTTTCGCTGGTCCTTGGCGACCGGCAGGTGCGATGTATCAATGGGCGATGGCGCACGGCGTCTGAATTCGGCGTCTCGGAGGCGTTCGGTCGAGTCCGTTGACAGCAGCGACCTTCGTTCGCGGACCAGGACCATGCGCGATGGCGAGCCGCCGTGCTGCTGTTGTTTAGTCGCCTCGGTAGTGACGGGCGTCGTCGATCGCAAGGTGTCGAAATTCTGCGAGATCGCGCGATCTTCCATCAGCAACAACCCGAGGTTGCCGACGTTACAGTCGAGATCGTGAGACTTCAAAACTTCGCGCTGCTTGGCGATGACCTTGTCGCGCATCAACACCTGGAGTTGGAGCTTTTGAATTGTGAGGTCCTTGCCCTTGACGACCGAGTCGTGGATGACCTGCGCCTGCTCGAGCTGCATATTTCCTAGTTCGAGGTTCCCAATGCGGTACATGAGCTCCAACAGCTCTCGTCGCTCCTCGCCCGTAACGCGTCGGTTTTCCCGGAGGTCTTTGTGGAACTGCTCGGCCTGGCGTTCGTTCTCTCGAAGCCGCTTCGACGTCGACTTTTTTGTTGCGTTGTTCTTGTCGATCGCCTTCCGAAGCTGCTCGCATTCGTTATAGGCTGTTCGGACGTCTGCCGGCGAATTTTCCATCAGAGCTGCGACCTGGTCTGCATCCGTCTGTTCTTGGGGCGCCAAGTGTGTCGGAGTGTGGATTCTTGACGCGTTCCAATTTGCGACCAAAATCTGTCGCTTTCCTATCTCGATCGAGTTGTTGACGTTTTGGTCCTCGAGCTCGATCAACGTCCGGCGCAACTGCATCCTCTCGCGAAAGTTCTCCTGCATCCACGCTTTCATTTCCTTCAACACCGCCTTGTCTGTCGAAGGTGTTTGGAGCCCCATGGCATGTGGCGACGAGGCTTGGGAGTCTGCGATGCCCATCATGGCGGACAGCGATGACGACGTCGCGCAGCCAGGTGGAGGTTGCGGGAGCGTCGACGTGCTGCTCGAGTTGGCCAATTGCTGCTTGAGAAGGGTCACTTCGCTCCTCAAATTTTGGATCAACGTCACGTACTCGGAGATGTGGTGGTTGACCTCGAGGACGTTGCGCTGGACATTCGTTTTGATGTTCTTTGCGCGATTCGCGTATTTGAGTGTGTTGAGCGTCTCCTCGAATGACGCGCTCGCCGCAGATATGTTGGCGATCATCACCGTGCGACAGTTTCCACCTAAGGAGTCCTTGAGAAGCCGAGTCAATTTTGAGTCGCGGTATGGCACAAATTGCCCGCGGCTCGCTTTTTCGCCTAGAGATCACAGTCACTTGTTGAATGAGAGGCTATAAATTTACCGAGTGCGTTGATGCAATTGTGTTGAATCGTCGGGATGGAGCTGAGAGTGACGCGGCCGTCGGCGTCTTTTGAGACCCGACGGACGACGACAAACGTGTAAGGCGATTGCACACACCAGACACGCCCAGTGTACTTAATGCGTCTGACGTCCGTGTTGGTGCGCAGCGTCGGTTCAGAGGCATGCTTGTGCTCCGAGTAGGCGACAATCCACATGTCCTGGATGGCAACGGCGTCACCACAAATGCCAAGGGTGCTCGTGGTCGCGCTGCGATACTCGCCAGCCCGCGCCAACAACTCGAACCACGCCGAATAGCCGGCATGGAGACAAAGCTGGATGAGTTGATCGCGGAACCGCAGAGATGACGTGTATATCAGATTGTTGCCACCAGCCTCTGAGCCATCTGCGAATTGCAGGCCGCGAAGGATAGCACGAACGTAGTCTATGCTTAACCGAAAAACCCACCAAAAGAACCATTTCGCAGGTGTGGTGCTTTCGGACTCGAGCGGCAGTCGCGGCTTTAACAACATGTCCTCTTGCACGTGGGGAACTTGTGTTGGCTGTGGCAGTGGGAGATTTGGCAAAAGACTTTCGTTTGCTTTCAAGTGGTCGAAGTTGAAGCCGATCTTGGAGAGCGCGAAGTCGGGCTCAAAAATTGCCCTGAATGCTTTCCACTCCGTTTCCAGTAGTTTGGCTGCGCGTATGTTTCGCCAAATGATTCCCACTGCTGTTCCAAGGGACACGTCGTAGGGCTGCGCGAAACCCCTCGCCTGCGCAGCCTTGGCGGTGATAACCTTGACTTGCCCGAGGAAATCACCCGCTTCTTTGTCCAAAAGCGTTGCAACCTCATTCCACCTATTGTCGCCGAGAAAGTCTCGAAGAAATCGGGCTGCGCTCTGATCGATGTCGTGTATCATCCTCTTTTCGCCATCGACGTACACCTTGCGCACCTTAAGTCGCTTCCTACCGATCTTAACGACCTGCGCTGAAGTGTACGACGGCATGTCAGGCCGAAGCCACTCATTAGAGCGAGCGGTCGGCGCCGAAGGCAATCGCATGTTCTGAACCCTTGGTGTCGACGGAGCTGCTGCCAGGCTTGGGTGCATGCCAGCATTGTTGTCTTTCTCGGCTGGCGCTTTCAGCTCGTCAAGATCCTCCATGTCGCTGGGGGGGGCGGTGCGTCGGCCAGAGCGATATTTGAGTTGGTACTCGTCAAAGAACAAAGTGACCCAACTTGATCGCGTGATTTTCAGTTTTTGCACGTTGCCGGCTGTGCGATCGCCGAGTTCGTAGTCGGCCGGTTCTCTGAGACCGGCAGCTTCGCAGTGTTTAACGAGTAGTTCAATGTCAGCTTTATTCCTTCGTCGGAACTCTATACAATAGCTCTCGTCCTGGGGAGTGAATACCAGAGTGCCGTCTCCGAGCCAAATCCCGTATAGATAGAAAAAGCCAATCTTGGATGCATCGTCATTTAACCCGAGCCCGGCGAAAACAACATCAATGAGCTTTTGCGTCTTTGATTCGACCGGAATATGACCGCCGCCACGAGCCCTCGCCAGTAGCTTGATGGCACCTGTCTCGTTGCCGAGCAGCGTTTCAGCGCGGAACTTGTTGAATTCGCTCTGGATGGCCGTTCGCGTCGACCCCATTTGCAAATCTTGGTCTTCCCAATGGATTTGACCCTCTGGATAAGATTCGTTTGCCGTCCCGATGTTGCCTGCACAAGTGTTGACATAATGCCTCTTTGATCCTCACCTTTTATAATGTACATGTCGTGGTCTGGCGTGGCAATGATCGAGACACGGTTCGAGCATTTATCAAGACTCGTGCCTGCGTGGACTCCGTGCGGTTTCTTGGACTTTATCCCGGGAAGGACTTCGCCGTCTCCACTCGCGGATTCGCAGTGTTTTGCGACTTCATCATTGTCCTTCTTCGACGTCTCGATCATCTTTTCAGTGCGCCCATAGACGTCAGCGTTAGTCGACCACTTGAAGGCATCTGCGTGGTGGGTGAACTCAATGACGTCTTCGTTATTGAGGTTCTTGATGGTGATGTTCGTTGCCGGAGCATAAACGAGCTTCTTTTTTGCGGGTTCGTAGCTGGCGAACTGAAGCCCGTGTGGTTCGGCGAGGACGTCGTCGAGCGACATGAAGCCCTTGTTTGTTAGCAGCTGGTGGTCCTCGGTGAAACAGTTTCCGAGCGTGAGAAGGGACCGGTTGATGTTTGCGCCCTCCTTGAGTCGGTCGCCGCGATTTTTTGTGTTGGCCGCGCGTTCTGATCCAGCAAGATCGACCAAAGACAATTTGCCTATCTGGATCTGGGCTGCTGTCCCTTCGGCGCGCTCGCGCGTCTCGACAATGATCTGCAACACGGCGTGCGAGCGCGATGACGTCTCGTTCGCGGCTGTTGCGTGCTGTGACCGCCGCGCATTCCCGCGTTGCAAGAGAGCCATCACCTCGTCGGGCGTATTGGCCTCAACCTCGGTGATCCCGGCCACTACTGGGCCTTTGATCGGGTCCTCGCGTAAATCTAAGAACTCGGGTGCCTCCTTGTTGACGGTCGGATCGGCGTAGTCGTTCGAAAGCAAATCTCGAATGTTCTCGTTGTACACCTCCAAGAAAGAAACTGTCACTTTGATCTGCATCCGATGTTCCTCTTTGACGCGCTCTGAGTGACGAAACAAGTCACGCATCGTCTGAACCATGATCCCTGGCTGTTCTCGGGTCCCGATCATCGTGTATGTCTTACCCGCGCCAGTTTGACCATACGCAAACACCGTCGCGTTGAAGCCATCGAGCACGCCCTGGATCAGGAACTTTGTGGTGCGATTGTAGACAGTCTGCTGCGCGTGGTGCTCGCCGAACACGTAGTCGAAAGCGTAGCGCTTTTCCCTGGAACGGTGCGCGCGCAGCACGTTCTTCGTCTCGTCCCCGCGACCCGGATCGAGAACGACCACGACCTTGTTTTCAAGCACCTTGACGATATGCTCCGTACCTTCGTCGCGCTTCAGCAACGGTCGAACGCGCACGACGACCAGAATATTCGACTGCCCTTGCCACATGCGTCGACAGTACGCTTCGGTGTCCAAAGACTCTTCTCCTCGAGGCTTGACCAGCCGCGCTCCCGAAAGCATAGTTTGTGCCACACTGCTGCGAGATCCTACTACCGGCATATCACTCGACGTGTCTGTGTGTTCGTCACCCCCAAGCCCACCCTGTTGGTGCTCCTCGGTGGTGGCCTGATTGGTGTTTTCCGTGTCGCTGCTGACAGCCGCGGGCGCGGTATCCGCGCCGTGTGCGGTCCTCCCAACGCTGTCTTCCAGTATCCCCACTCCCAGGGCGGCGAAGCTGGGCGACATCGCGGACTCCGTGGCGACTTGTGATCCCGTGCTGTCGCGCATCTCGAGATCACTCCCATCGCATTCTTCTTGATCTGGCGGCGCCGTCGCTGCGTCTTCATCTTGGCCGATGAATCGACATGGCGCGTCGCTCAGTTTTTGCAAGCGGCCATCCGATGAGATTGGCCGGTCAAGGTCCATCCTTTGGCGCTCGGGGCTCGCTGCGCTTATGTCCCCAGAGCTTCTATCATCGTGCGTTCATCGATCAGATCTAATGGTCACGACCCTGAAGCGCGCAACGTATGTTGAACCCCAGACTTAACTCGGGATAAGTAACACTTGACCGCATTGAGCCTGGTACCCTGGTAAGGTTTACCGGAGGCGCGGCTTCAAATAGGACGTCAACAATACAATATATTGTAGCCTGTATGTTCTGAAAAAGAAGTACTCCAACCGACACTTCATTCTGATGTCAGCAGCGAATTTTGTTCAACCTCCGATCAAGGGGTTATCAGTAATATTGTATTGATAACTTCGGATGCGATCGTCGTTGGTCTTGCGCGGGGTGTTGGCAAAGTGCGACGCGGACTTCTACGGGACCACGGGGAGCTTAGTGCCGCGGCTCGGAAAGCTCGTGCTGGATCTGATGCCCACGCCGCCAAAGCGCGTCCTCGACCTAGGGTGCGGTGATGGCGTGCTGTCGATCGAACTCCTGAAGCTCGGGTACGAAGTTGTCGGGATCGACGCCGACGAGCGTATTATCAAGAAAACCAGGGAGCGCAATGTCGAGGCCTTTGTTAAGCGCGGCGAGACGTTCGACTTTGAAGCAAAAAAGTTTGACTGCGTGTTTACCAACGCCGACCTCCACGGATGACGGATCAGCCCGCCACCGTGCGCTGCGTCAAGCAGGCCCTCGGTCCCAACAGGGTGTTTGTGGGCAAGTGTAGCGGCCACGGCAACATGGCCGCGCTCCGGGAGGCGGTGCGCCGCTTCTTGCCCGAAGAACCCGACTTGCGTCAGTGGACCTTTCCCGTGCCCATAGCCCTACGCGAGATGCTCGAAATTCATAGCTTTCGGGTCCTTAGCCTCAGCTACTTCGACTGCACCGTTGACTGCCCCGACCCCGCCGACTGGCTCAGCACCTTCAGCGGCTGTTACTTCCGCGACAGAGACCCGGAGCCCATCGTGCGCACCTTCGCCGACGTTGCCCACAACTTCCTCCCAAGCTCCCGAACCACCGGCAGCCTCATGGTCGACTACGTCCGCCTCCGCTGGCACTCCGTCCTTGAGGCCTAGTGCGAAGAGCGCCGTCGTCGTCGCCGCCGCGGTTCATACCAACTGCACTTCCCTTCTTTCCTCCTCGACATTGTCGGGATCCTCCTGCTCCTCCTCGATTGGACGCCCCTTCCTTCGCTGTTATTTACTGTAGTTGCTTGCTTGCTTTCTCTCTTATCACCCTTAAAGTGCTTGGACTCCGGGTGTGCTTCGTCCACTTCGCTGTAGTGCTTCTGTGCGCCGATTGGAATTGGCCATGAACTCCAGCTTAATATTTATTGCCAATAAACTGATTGAAAACCAAACGACTCGCGAACTCCAGGAACTTCCGATGAAGAATCTTGAGTGCTACTTTCTGCGTGCCGCCTGAATCCGCATCGGGACATGACGTCCGTAGTAGGAGTTTGTCGTCGGTTCTCGCGATGCTCATCACAATCATGGCGAAGATCGACTGGTTTATCGTCGTGTGCGCAGCTCTCTGGTGATATGGCCCAGAGGATCCAGCTTAAGCAAACTAGATCTTAAGTTCGCAGCCTCCGACTTTTTTTCTTGATGTTGAGGCTACCACGGATGGTACAAAGGCACCCATCATCGTCACAAAGATCGAGAAAAAGCCGCAGATTGCTGATTGAACTAAATCATATTACTAACTAACTCGGCTCACGAGAGAAGCAAGGTGCATCGCAAAAATTGAGTAATCCGACCGGCGTGTTTGATATTAGTGTGTTTAAAGCAAGCGATTTTCAGTCTCGAAAAGCCAGGATTGAGGAAGTTATAGGAAGAGAAAGAACGCGCGAAGATCAAAGAAGACTGCGTAAAAAGAAGCGGGAGACGACAACTCCACGCTCAAAGAGCCATAATGGGGGATCGCGAGAAAGGCCGAAGTATTATCAAGCCGCGGTGTCACCGTTTCGCACGTGAGGGGGAAAAAAAAATGCGAGGAGGAACCCAAGTAGGGAAAGACGATGCTGGGACTTGGCTCAGAGGCAGTGATGCCACTACCGCCGTCGCCGCCGCTGTCAACCATCGAGAATGGGAGACTCCAAGCTCGCCGCAGTCTCAAGGCGAGATTTTGATTTGACCCGACGAAACGCGCCTTGCGTAAAGCGCAGGTGAAAAACAAGTTGTTTGATTCTCCGAAAATCCTTTGTCTTGTCAGACGTAGACGTCGTACTTTCGTCGAAAATCTCAAAACTCAAGGTGTTATTACTTACAATTTTGAGGGGTTTTAAAGGTCGACTGATAATTGGGTTCGGGGAGTTGTGGGGAGACGTGAGGGATACCTGAAAGGCGGGACCTAGTCGGGGTCATCACCGAATCGCGGGGCAGGTGAAGAGAGGACGGGCCCTGACCGTAGGTCGTACGCATGCTGCCGCTGGACGTATGTGCGAAGAAGTGTGACGTCCCGGGCGTGGTGGTGCTGCCCGTGGCAGCGACACGGCTGCGGGCTGCGAGGGCGCAGCGCGCCCGGCCCAACGCGCTGGCGATCCCCCATTCACGGTAGGTATCAGGGCTTGTAAAGGTCGACTGCAAAGAGGGGGGTGCACGGGCGCTGCGGAGATTTAGGTGTGAAAGGTCGACTGCTAAGAGGGGGGGGGTGTGCGAACGGGGCTTGAGGGTTTTGGTGCGTTGTGTGGGGACATGAGGGTTGTGCCTAGAAGGCGGAAGTGGGTCTTGCGTTCAGGGGCTTTGGGGTGTGTGGAAACGTGAGGGGTGCCCGGAAGGCGGGAGTGGGTATCATGAGGTTGTATGAGGAGACAAGCCTCTTAATGGACGGCTGAATAAGTGACCAAATAACGGTGTTAAAAAAATAATAATAAAAAAATAAAATTAAAGAGCGAGAGCTCCGGAGTGCCGGAACAATCAAGCAAAACCCAATCAGCAATTTGCTGCAATTCCGAGCAGAGGTGGCGCCCGACGAAAGCCGGAGCACCCAACTCCCACGCTCGGAGAGCCAGAATAATATGGTGAGCCGGGGACTTGCCTGCCGTAATAATAACAATGCCACTCCCAGGATTCCGAAATCTTGAGCCAGAGTGGTGGGTCGCAGTGCAAGAAAAAGGTCATCTACCAGCCTCAAAGAGCCAGAATCAGGACACGTGGACTTCAGGGAAGACAAAGGGCGAGAGGGGCGCAGGTTTATTTTTGATTAGTTAGTTCGATTTTTTTTTTACTTTTGATTAACTGGTTGTTTCCATAGCCACAGCCGCTCAAATGCCCGAGTGCGGAAAACTAGTGTTAGGGGGCAGCGAAAATCGTTGATGCGGAAGTCCTAGAGGAGGAGCTAGAGGAGGAGGTGGAATGTGAGACGGGGAGCACCAAGTGGAGATGGCGGTACTCTGCAGTCTGTAATTCGGGCGAACAGTGGTAGTAAGGAAAGCCGATACGGAAAATGGGTGCGGAGGGAACGAGGCACGTAAGAGCGCAGCCCCGTGCGAAATAAGTAAGTTGGTGCGACGAGGCGACACGAAAATTGATGAACAGACGAAGGGAGGTGGGTTGCGACGTGCGGAAAACGAAGAGGCGACGACATCATCAGGTGTCGTAGGGGCGCAGTCTCATAACAATAGCGGTGATGTCGTCGCGGTAGTCGCCCTCGTTCTCCTTCCAGCGCTGAATGGCGAGGTCGATCAAATTTTTACAGGCATCTTTGGCGCTGTTGGTGGCCTCAAGCGTGAGTGCGATGGCCCTGACGGCATCATCGCTCGAGATGAACTCCCAGACGCCGTCAGAGGCCATGACCATGAACTCGTCTTCGGCGGTGAGGAGGTACTTACGGACCTCCGGCTCGGCGATGACGCCGACTTTTTTGACGGCGTTATCTCCGAGCGACCTGGCCATGGCTAGTCCGACTCGCGTCATGTTTTTGTCAAGCCAAACGCGCGCCGAAAGGCCTTCGCCGGGCGGATCCGAGACAAATCCTCCGGCAGCCTCAATGCGCTCGCGCTCGCCAGGCGTGTCCGGGTTCTGGTCGATGCTGAGGGGGTGCACGGCGTGGAGCTGCGTCTCTGGGTCGCGGCGCGCGATGATTGCCCGTGAGTCCCCAGCGTTGGCCGTGTAGAGTTCGTTGCCGTTGCGATACACGACGACCGCTGTCGTGCCGCTAAAGAAGCTGTCGATGTTGGACTTGGCGAGCTCGTCGTCCGTGCGCAAGAACGCCGCGACGAGCGCCTTGTCGGGCCGCGTCTGGAGATCTGGATCGAGCTCGAGCTTTCCGACGATACTCTCGAGGACAAACTCGGAGACTTCCTCTCCCCGTTCTCCATGGCCGTCAAAGACGCAGAACAGCGACTGGCGGTCACTGTCAACGTACGGGTGGACGACGCAGCCGCGATCCTGGTTGATCTTGCAGGAAAATCCCTCGCCGTAATACTTTGGCTCTATGCCGTGGTGCGAATAGGTTCCCAGCGTCGAATCGTCGAATGGCGGCTCGATCAGCGCTGCCTCGGCCTCGACCGTCTGGTTGTCGTCTTCGTCGTTTGGTTTGACCTTGAGACGTCTGTTCGAGCGGTTGTGGGAGCGGTTGCTCGGGGAGGGCGAAACGAAGGGAGGGCTGCGGAACTCCAAGGACGGCCTTCGGCTTTTATGGACGGCGTGCCCATTTAGCAGCTGCTCGCACGCCTGCGGGTGGATGGAGTACGAGAGGCGGCGCTTTCTGAAGTCGGACGACTCAATCGCGAGCTTGCGCAACTTCTCCGTCTCCCTCTCGAGCGTCTGATAAATTTCCTGCTGGCGCTCCGAGGGCTGCTGGAAGATGGCGTTCCCACCGTGAGCGTCGTACAATTCCTGGAGCTTGCGTTCAAAGTCCATTCGTTCGTCCTCGTTCATCGTCGACACCCCGGCCTTCTCCGAAAGCTGGAGCTGCTGCGCAGCGAGCTGCTGTTGCTCGGTCGGTGGCAGGGCCGACGCGCCTGCCCCCATGCTTCTCCAACGGCTCCACGCGGCCACGCTTCACCGTTCAATATTTGACCATAGGCGCTCGGCAGCGCGCTGTACAAATTGCGGTATGTGTGCGATTTAGTCCTACTCGACAAGTCCCTAAAGGTTTGATGGTAAACCACGTATCTCGTCGTTCTCCGTTTTAAATCGATCACGAAACCTTTTGACTTCTTCGTCTTCTTCGGCGAGGTCCCGACGATTGGTCAAGCAAACGAGGGGTTTGGTGGAAACGCGCGTATGCGTCTCCACAGTAGGTGGAGTGGGGGGCATCACCTGGCCATCATCTCGGCGCGCCGCTGCTGCCGAGAATGGCGTCGAGCCTGCGGGAAGCATCACGGTGGATAAAGAAAGGGCGACGCACTGGGCCTGGGCGATGTCCATCCTCAGTCTGGTGGCGGCGAGGTCGTCGTCGACGCTGGGGGAATAATAAGTGCCATTATCATCATCATCATCATCATCACCACCGCCACAGCAAGGGGGCTTCGTCTTGGTCGGGGTGAGGCCGCCTCCTCCTCCAAAGGGCAGCCGACGTGCAATGTCGACGATCCCCCGGGTATCAACATCATCATCATCATCATGATCATCATCATGATCATGATCGTGATCATGGTTTTTCCGAGGGGACGGTTTGGTGGTGGTGGTGGTGTCGCCGAGGAAGGATGAGACGACGGGGATGGCGAGCGTCGCCGGCACCTGAAGAGACGAAATCGAGACGAAGTGCAAACAAAAGAATCGTACGTCGGGGGGTAGGTCGTCGCCGTCGTCGTCGTCGACGTCGCGGTGGACTTTTGGCGCCGGGATGTGGCGGGGTAAAGGCGCGGTGTCAGCGGCAGAGGGGTCGTCGCCGTCATCACCATCGTCGTCGTTGTTCGAGGAATCGTGTCTGGTGAGGAGGGGCGCGGTGAGGTCGGAGAGGACGTGCGCCCTCGCCGCGGGTGGGAGCTGCTTGAGCTGGGCGCGGAGGCGGGCGAGGGAGTCGTGGCAGTCGTCGCCGAGCTCGCGTTGCGCGGCGTTCCACTCGGAAGTGGCGTCGGTCGCGTCGAGGCTGTCGTCTTTGCGGGCTTCGAAGCGAAAGGCGTGGAAGCCTGCGAAAACGACGCGCGCGCCGTGCGTCAAGACAAGGGCGTCGCAGCGCGTGGCCGTGTCGAGGGGCTGGCCGTCGACGTGGACTTTGGCGCCGGCGAGCGCGACGAGGACAACAAACGTCGACTCGGGGTTTTCGGCGTCTTCTCGCGCCGTCGCGAGGAGCGCGTGCTTCGAGCGGACGTCGCCACCGCGCAAGCGTACGGTGGCCTCCAACCCCGCGCCGACGACGCAGACGCCGCCGTCGTCGAGAGGCCAGACGCGACGGCCGGCAAACTCGGGATCGGGGTTGAGGTTGGTGAGATTTGGCCAGGTTTTGGTTCTTCGCGCCAGGAGGGGCGCTGGCTCGTCCAAAGATATGAGGGCGGGGCCAGCCTCCCGTCGTCGTCGGCGTGTCTTGCTCGGCGTCGTCGCGGCGCCAGGGTCGACGCGCGGCGAGGCGAGCGGTTTTGTCGTCGCTCGGTCGAGCGCGACGTTCGCGGGCGGCCGCGTCCGGACGCGCTTCGCGCGCTCGGCGTATTTCAAAGTAGCGATCGTTTCGTCGTAGTGGTGCTCGGCCGGCGAGACGCAGGCGATCATGGTGACAACCGAGCGGCCGCCGAGCGAGTCCTTGAGGAGCCACGTGAGCGTCGAGTTGCGGTAGGGCACGAAGTGGCGAGCCGAACGGTTGAGGCGCCCCGGGCTCACCCGGAGCGATGCCGAGGAGCGCGCGGCTTCGACCGACGAGCAGACCGAACGCGGCGCGTCGAGGTCCTCGTCGTCGTCGTTGTTGTCGTAGGGGCGATGCTTGCGGCCGAGGGCCTCGACGACGTCGCAGAGCGTCGCCAGCGACCGGTTGATGCTCTTGGCCTCGCGGAGCCGCGCGCCGTCGGTCCCCGTGGTCGACACGCGCTCCGAGCCCGCCAAGTCGACGAGCCGGATGCGCGCGGTCGTGGTGGTCCCCCTGGGCGTCGCGTCGTTGCTCCACCACCCGGCGGCCGAGCCGCCCGGGTTGGTCGACGCTTGGCGTTCGACGGTAAGCGTGAAGACGGCGTGGGAGCGGCTACTCCTCGCGTTCGCCCGCGTCGCCGCCGTCGCGCGCGCGCGGTTTCCCACGGACGCGATGGCCGCCACCTCCTCGCGCGTCGACACCCTGACGGCCGTGAGGTCCGGGACGTAAGCGCCGCGCCGCGGATGCTCTCTGACTCGAAGCGGCCTGCCGGTCGGGAGGAGTAGATCCCGCACGCTCTCGTTGTAGATTTCCATGTAGCTCGCCTCTACGCGCGCGGTGTCCCCGCTCTCCGAAATGGCCTCGAAGAGCGCGCTGCACACGCGCGGAATGAGACCGTCGCCGTCGTCGCCCGTCATCGAATACGTCTTGCCGGCCCCCGTCTGGCCGTACGCAAGGAGCGCGCAGTCGTAGCCAGCCCAGGCGTGCTTGAGGAGCGGGAGTCCGAGCCCCTCGAAGACAGCCGCCTGCTGGTCCGCGGGGGACCGCCCGTCGGCGTCGTCGTCGAAGCACAGGTCGCATCCGAACTCCCGCCGCCACGAGGAGGAGGCGTCCTCGATCGGGTCAAGCACGGCGACCCTCGTCCCGCGGGACTCGACGACGCGGATCTGGGAGGCAGCCTCCCTGGGGCATAGCGGCCGCACGCGAACGGCGACGGTGACGGCCCGGTGGTTTTTGTCCATCATCATCATCATCATCATAATATCCAGTCACCAACCATAGGGTCGTTCGTTGGTGGAGAGAGTGTAATAAAAACCCTACAACAACGTCGACACAAGTAGTAGTAGTGGGTGGGGGATCGCCACCGAGTGTTGGGCGCGCGGCGCACTCACCGCCCTCGGCCATGTGTATGTGTCGCCGCCTCGGGCAGCCCCACCCTGGCCGTCCGGGACGTCTTCTTTCGTCGCACGTACTAGTCCGGCGGCAGCATGCGTATGACTTGTGGGCGGGGCCCGCCCTCCCCGCAGATCGGTGATGTTCTCGGCTAGGCCCCGCCTTTCAGGCAGCATCCCTCACGTCTAGACCCCAATAACACACTGAACCGGGCTTGCAGGCACCACGTCGACCTTTTTTATTATTAATAAATTTTAAAACCCTAGACTACGAGCCGCTCACTCGTTCTCTTCAAGTCGAGTTCAGAAAGAGGTTGTGTCAAGCAACTCGAAGAACAAGACCGCCAACCTCCGTAATGACGGAGGAGTCACCCCCCGAGCCGTACATGATCGAAGCGCGGCGGCCGAACCTGATGTCGCTCGCGCGGCGGGGACCGCGGGCGGTGAAGCGGTCGCGGTCGAACCGCGCCAAGGCCGCCGCGCTGTCGGGTGCGCTGAAGAAGCGCGGGGCTATCAGCTCGGCGCAAGTGGCGACGGCCTTCGCGCGCGTGGACCGGAGCGCCTTTCTCCCGCGGTCCTCGGAGCACTCCGCCTGGGACGACGCGCCGCTCCGCGCGTGGGACGACGACGCTCAGTGCGTGGTCCATCTCTCGGCGCCGTCTATCTACGCGACTGCGCTCGAAGCTCTCGATCTCGCGCCCGCGCGCCAAGAGGGCGAGGGTGCCCTCTCGTTCCTCAACATCGGCTCGGGTGCGGGATACCTGAGCGCCCTGGCCGCCACCATCCTCGGACCCGCCTCGGTCCACCGCTGCGTCGAAATTTCTGCCCCGCTCGCCGCCCGCTGTCGCGCGACTTTCGAGAACCTTGCCCGCGACGGCGCCGGCGCCGACTGGAGCGACGACGAGGACGAGGACGATGACCGCAGCGGCGTCAAGTTCGGCGCCGTCCCCGAGCTCAGGCACGCGACGGTCCACGTGGCCTCGTGCTTCGACCTGTCCCTCGAGACGTCTATCAAGTTCGACCGCGTCTACGTCGGCGCCGGCGCCCGCGCCTCGGACGCCCGCTACCTCTCCAAACTCCTCAAGCCGGGCGGCGTCATCGTCGGACCCTTCGAGCGCGACACCGACCGCGCGCGCGCCTTTGCTTTCGGGGCGCAGTCGCTCCTTCGCGCGACTCGCGCCTCGGACTCGAACCTCGACGCGTGCTTCCAGGTCGACGAGCTCATGGCCGTCCAGTTCGCGCCCCTCTCGCGCCGCGTCTTCGCCGTCGACGGCACCCTCGTCGACGCCGATTTCCGCGGACCCCTCGCCGACCAAGACGACGACGACGACGACGACGACGACCAAGACGACGACGACCGAGACGACGCGACGGCGAGGAGACCGATCGACGACCGGGCCCGGCAAGCCAAGCCCCCCCCGCCAGTCCTGCGCTCCTTCTCGCTGCGCGGCCCGACTTGGGGTATCGACAGCGCCGAGCTCTTCGCGCCCTGCTTCGTCGAGGCCGTCGCTACCCTGCGAAAGACCGTCGCCTCGGACCGAAGCGACGCGCTCGCCCGCGTCCCCTGGCACGTCTGGGAGGAAAAGATCTGGCCCCTCCTCGCCTACGACGACGTCCTTCACGTCGCCGAAGCCTCCGCCGGCCACCTCAAGCGCCGCGTCCACGAAACCAACGATTCGAACTCGGCCAAGCGCCGCTTCGCTCCCGCCGATCGACGCCTCGGAGGCGCGACCGTCGCCGCCGCGAGACGCTCGCTCGCGATCGCCCGCGCCGTCGCCAGATGGACGCTCGCCCGCCTCGCCTCGTAAGGACGACAAACTCCTCATGCCTAACATTTTTTTTCGCAGGGAGACGAGGGATTCAGAACCCGCCACGAACGCTGGACGCGAGTGACCTCTTATATTTTAAGCCAAGCCCCGACGATCCTCGTCAACTCTTCCAACTTCGTAAGACCGACCCGAACCGCTCGCCTTGTATAGTCTCTCTTGTTTTTCACAAAAAAATATCGCGCCTGCCCTCTTTGTGTCCGCTCCGTGCCACCTTTACGACGACGACGTGTGGATTACTGCCCTCTCTTTGGTCGTTCTGTCCGTCCGTCCGTCCGTCCGTCCGAAAAATAACTGAATTTTCGGCTAAGTTTGCTGTTCGCGCCGTGCCTTTCTTCAAAAGCTTACTTCCTTTCTTTCTTTCTTTCTTCTCGCTGTGCAAACAACAATGCCTCTGCAACTCGATTGACGTCGAAAAAAAAGTACGCTCCGAGGCGACTCTTCTTCCCGAAACCCCAAGAAATACGCAACGAACTACGGCGCCGCGATCACCGCGTGCGACGACGCGTTCCATCATCCTCCAAATTTATTATCTTGCTCTCGGATGACACCCTGCAGCTGGTATGGCTGCGCCGCCACCGTCTCTCCTGCCGTTCTCTAGCATGCTTGCGCACTCTCGATCGGTCGGGAGAGCATATGTATTTATGTAGTTATCTTCGCTCACGATGCTCCGACATCGTCCGAGAACGAGAGGAGCTTGAGCTCCGCTCGGCTGGGCGCGCGTGCTGTTATACTCGTACTCTCCCGTCGTCGTCGCTTCTTGTTGCAGCCCGCGACCGCGATAGCGTGACGGCCGCAGCCACCACCGGCTCTAACAGCAGCCGCCGCCGCCTCCTCCTCTGGAGCTAACGGCGACAATTCGAGGGTCGGCTTCCAGCTCGCAGCGAGCCTGGCACGCTCCTCGGACGAAGCCGCGTCCTCGGGAGGAACGACCATCGGGCCATCCTCGTCGCACGGCCCCGACGCGTCGCCGTCGATGCGGGCGGCGACTCCCTTTATGACACGCACCCCCCTCTCCTCGGGCCGTTTCCGCCGAAACTGCCTCTCGGACCGCAGCTTCTTTGCGGCCTTGTCGATCTCGCGCTCCGCCCATTTCGTCGTCCAACGCATCATCTTGTCCTCCAAGTGAGGATCCCATCTTTGGTCTCCCGCCGCCATCGCGCCGCCGACTAACGCTTACCCCGCTTAAGCGTCGTCATGTTCCTTCCTTCGGCACCAACAGCCTCCTTCAAGTCTTTTTTAATATGACGACCACAAACTGTGAAATCGGTGGATAGCGTGCGTCATTGTATTTCGGTTGTCGGTGCTTTAAGGACTTGGACTTCCCGCGTCATCATACATCTCGCGACACCTGCTCCGCGGCACGACGGCCATTCCTGTCTTTCACTTCTGGGCATTGTGCATCCAGAGAGCTACACTATTACGTGTACGACACTGGAACATCTCACTCCTTTCACACCTATCTCCACTAGAGGGTTTTCTCTCCGCAATACGGCTTTCCCTCTTTCCTTCCTTACCCCCCTTCCGCCATTATTACTCTCCGATTATGAAGAATTAGATCTGCAGTTCACTTCCAACAAGGAGTAGACCTCCAGGTGCGTACCGTCAGGTATGGAGTTGTCTGTTTAATTAACGGAGGCTTCATTCCCCATTGTCAGTGTGAACGCTTCTATGGGACCTAATGTTCTTAAGGAGTTAGGGCCTAAATCCCTACATTGTGTAGTAGCATGTGACAAGCGGAATGGTCTGTACACGCCTAAGACTGCACGTAGTCTCTACCATGTACCCGGAGAGGGTCAAATCTCTCCAGGTTATGGGCCCAGATGCGTAGGTGTGTCAGCCCAACTGTGTCGTGCGTATAATGGAGTGATCAGTTTACGCCTGATTACGAGTACAATGCGACAATGTGTTTGGCGGTGGTTTACTGTACATATTTGTTGTGTGACGGTATTTGACCACCAGTTAATTTGGTTTGTGACCGAGTTGGGTCGGCCACTGGTCTTATGCACTCGCATAGCCAATAAAATTAAAATTTTTCCTACACAAGCCGCGGAAACTTGTACGGGTTTTTCCTTCTATTCCCCAACAAAAGACTGACTGCTCGAGAATTAATCCATTCTTCAGTCTCAAAAGCATCATGCTTAAATGGCATAATGATTTGTTTGGTCTTGTATATAAGCTCACGCTTAAAATAGCGAACTGTACATATTCCTCCGCATGTTAGAAACCCTTCGTTCAAACATGTCAACTTGTTTATCACTTCTATAACCTACTTTCAATAGGCCACGACTATGTCAAAACCAAAACCAATATCCACCACCGATATTTATAAGCAGGAACAAATCCTCGTTGATAAACTCAACGGTGGATTGCGCTTCCAAGACAATTCGACCAAGGTGAGTTTGCAAATTGAGATGCTTCGCAGGCATATGACAAGCCCATATGCGGATGCGTTGTTCATATATGATTCCTATGACTCATATACACGAAATGCCCAATGGAAAGATTAATGAATTAAAGTTACCCACTGGAGATGCCTTGCCTGCTCATCTCAAGACTTGGCACGTTAACTTTACCCATCAACTATCAGTTGATGCACGCAATGATCTCGAACGACTTTTCTATCAAGAGTCATATAATCTTGTTCGACCCGAATTAAATGAGGATGTCAAGCGTGTCCTCACTTTATTAGATACCCGATTCCCTAAATCAATTGTGTATGACTCATCTCTAACCAACATATCCTTCTCAGGTCTCTCTAATGCCGATTGGATTAAACATTGCGAAACTTACGCCGGTTTCCTGTACACGTTCTTCAACCTAGAATCTCAAGAACGCCCTGCCCTCGCCATGTGGCCGCAGTTAAAGAAGATTTATTCGTTTACTGCACACCCTAATAAATTACGTGCAGTAACGCTTTTAGCTTACCATTTCTATGAAACAGTATCTTGTACAGATGTCACTGAACTTATATCTCAGTTTAATCGAATGTCCTTAAATGTTAATTGGTATGCTCATTTCATGTATTTGTCGAACAACTCCTTGCTTTCCAAACTCAGGCAAATCAATTAAACCATGACGAAGCATCAATTCAATTTAATGATTCCATAATCGCACTTAAAGCTCACGAGGAGATCTATCGTCTATATGCTAATCCCTCTGATCACGAACGCTACTCTCAGTCTTTATTGGGATGGTGCAAACTTTACGAGACACGCTCTGGGAACAAACTCGACTCACGATCCTGAAGTTTTAAAGCTAGTTGATCCTAACGATGTTCGTCCGTTATTGGAGTTCTTGTTAAAGATATATAATGAGACAAAGTTTTCATCTAACCGACGCTTGGATAAACCCGCATCATGGATTCCATATATCCCTGGTACTACCGCTACCAAGCCACCTAAGGTATTATTGATGGACACTATTCATCAATCTCATGATTCTCTAAACAATGCTTACTCATTGTTAGCTACTGTTGCTGGACAGTCTGGTTTTAACGCTCGTAAGCTTCGTAATGCAAAGCAAAAGATAAAGCATCGACAATTTCACCTCGTGATACGTCCTACTATCGTCCACCTTCAAATTATAATGTCAAAGGCACCAGTTTCGACCGTCCTGTCTACTCACAGTCCACCAACCGCAACTCACGCTCCAATATGTCACTCATGGACAGGGCTACTTATCAAGTTGACCGTCTTCGCCGCCTGTTTGGTAAATTACAGGAAGCGAATCCCAATCCTTCTACCGACTCCAAACTGGTACAGGAGGAAATGAAGAGCTTACTGAGTACCCTTTGGACAACCGCTTCCCAAGCTTCGACACAGTCTCTAGATCCTGATGAAGCTACTCGAGTTCATCTATACTTATCACGAGTTGATACGATGTCTAACACCATCTCGAACCTCTTAGAAGCCGATAAAGAATCTCATGTTATAGAAGAAAAGGATCAAGCTGAAATTTCTGCTCCTGCAGCGTCCCCCAGTGATGCGGAGCAGAGGGGGACTGCTGAAACAGAAAAGATGTTTCATACTTTTCTATCTATCAAAGATGATGAAATCGATAACATTCCTCAACCGCTACTGCAGCACATAAATGCTAAAGCCCAGAATGCCATCGTTCGTCGTCAAGCTCGGGAAACTTCTTCGCACTCCGAGCTCCCCAATAACCAACCTAACGAAGAAAATGAGGATAGTACAGATCCCCCTGTGTTGCTACCGAAATTAAACAATGGTTTTACACTTGTCGTAGTACCTTCCGAACAAACGCAAAGTTTCATGACACAGTATATGTTTGGTCAAAGCTCTACACATGCTTGTTATGCAACAATGCTTAAATTGTACAATGAGTACAATTTACCTCTAATGACTACGCCAGGATATGCTGATGCGTGTGCCTCTCAACATGTGATTTACTTTAAACGTTACGCTGATCCAATAAATATCGTTAAACTACCCGAGTCCTTGTCGCCCGCTATCCAGACGGCTACTGATACTCAAAGTATCACTCATGCCATGATAATAAGAACCGTCATCCCCGCTCTCCCAAAGCATCCTAACGTTGGATACGTAAAGCTTGATGTTGCGCTTTTCCTACCCAAGCAAAACGAGCATAATGATCCTGATCTGCACATCATCAGCATGACTCAATGGGGAGAAGATAAGCTTGGTATACACCTTTACGGGGTTGAGTTTAAAGGACGATAATCTATCCAGAGTAAAATTGATGACAATGTCAAGATTACTTTGTTTAGATTAAACAACTTATTCCCAATTTATTCGCTACAACAAGCTAAAGCTCGGAAAATGGAACTTCGCTCCTTACAGTTCAGACTAAGTGCCTTTAACGAACAACGCGAAATGCTTAAGCTATACCCCAACCTTCTGGAACGTGTAATTTACGTCCCGTGGCTCAAAACCATCTTGGAGTCAATGCATTCGCATTCGCAGTTGCCTTACATACGCAAGCATTTCTCACCTCCTGTATGACGCAAGGTTACTACACGCTTGCTCCATACGGTAACTACGTCTCCAAGTTCACGAACACCTACTCTAACTCTACTTTGCTCCGGGATATCCACTCCTGCCTTCTTGGCTTGCGCTTCCAATGACTTGCAAATCAACATCAACGTTAAAGTTCTTGTTGAGAGCGACGAAAATCTTGCGCATATGCTACGAAGACGTTTTGGTAATTCCATCGAAGTTTTCCCGTCACTACCCAAGTTCCTTACATATCTACATCGAGCATCGGACACTGAACGTGCAGGATATTATACTGATATAGTGGAACTGACATCTCCATGCACCAATCGCAACATAATCAACGGGAGATCCATTTCAACTTTCGAGCGCGATATGGACGACTCCTTGTTTTCAAGTGCTCTAAGTGTACTTGAGCTTTTAAAGCCCCTCATTCTTTTTATGGAGATGACGCCACCACACTCTGCATCGTATGAAGATCATATACGAGTTGCTAATCTCATCTTCTCTACGATGCACTATACGGTGAATATATGTGACCGATTTCCATGTTACTTGTGTGGAGATTATCAAGCCAGAGAAAGATGGATCCTTGTTGCTCGCAAATATAATGCCGGCCATCTAGATTTGCTTTCCTGGCCTAATTAACGAGTCACTTCCTTCCTGGACATTGCAGATCACGCTAACTCCATCAGTCGCAAGTTAATTGTCGACGAACCTTGGACGCAGGTTTTCTCTGACATGCCATTCGTGTCCATACCCAAAACTTACAGCACTTTCAGTCGCACAGGATCCGGTCGCTTAACAGTTACTGAGCTCGAAACTTTAACCATGTTGTTTCTTCGTCTGCACTCAAACAAAACAGTCGAACATCCAAGTCAAGATGAAATGGAGGGCATTTCTAACTTTCACTTAGGATTCTTAACGAATTCAAGAAAGCCCCTCTCTTGTATGAGATCTCCTATTGAACTCAAGGCTTTTGTGCTCCTCTATAATATTATGGGACGTTTGTTCCCAAACTCTACCACATTACCTGTGTCCTTTCGTATTACAACTATCGAATCTAACCAACCATCTCACAGGTTATTCTTAAATAAATCTTCTACTTCCTCCATCATTTACATCACTGGTGGAAGACACACAGGTGGAGACATCATAGTTTCTAACTCTTCTTCTAAATACCAGGCACACATAAATGCATTTGGCGAAACCTACATCTCCCAAACACATGATACAGGAATCGATAAGACTACTTATCTTACTCCCGTTACCGGTTTTCTTTGGTTATGCCAAGCTTATCACCATCATAATGAAAATCAAGACACGCGTCGTCTAGGAAAAACATTGGTTTCCTACACTTCACCTGTGCTTCACGATTCTTTCATTTTTTACCCTCAGGAAAATCGCCTCGAGTTCATCGATAAAATTTTTGCTTTAAGTGACATGTATCTGTCTCAAAGCAGATACCTTATCTTCATCACATCCAGCGATAGGAAGATGGGCGCCAAAGTTCATTCTATATACACCCCAGCTCCTACTATTCGTGGGTTTGCTAACATGATCCTTTACGATCCACGGCTCGATCGCATTCGACATTACTCAACTCGCGAATTGGCACGCGCCAATAATTTCACAGCGCACCAAATTAATTTTCTTCTGTCTTTGTCCCCGGACCTATGCTGTGACATAATCGCTAATGCTATTCCGGCTGGAACCTATCATGTAATCTATAAACATTTGTGTCAGATTGTCTATGACTTGCGCAAATTAACGTTATCACCATCCTTTGACCCTGATCACGCCTCTCTAACCAAAAACTACAGGTCAACCTTTTTCACAAACATCTTTCCTACTGACACATCCTTAATATTACACCAGAGTTCCATTACAATGCTATACATCTCTAATAAAAACTTTATATGTTCTGATAATCTCGCTTCTAACCAAGAACTTCCAATATTTCATCTCGATTCAGTGGCTCACGTCTTCCTCTCTAACACTTCATCCGCAGATATATCATCTCCTACCAAAACCAACCATATTCCTCTCATAACTCCAAGACAGTTACATGAGAAACATGCACCCTTTGACAGAAACGTTCATGCCAGAGGCCCCCTCGCGTTTCGAGATGCTCAGCGACGTGCTACCAATTTTCACAATATACATCATTCCAGTGATTCCCAAGCTATAAAAGCTGTTCAGGTTATTGCCAGTCCGGGACATCATCCTTCAGATGTACCCTACCGTAAGTTCTGTGTGGATTGTACTTTACATAAAAAACGCTTTCCTCATCCACATCATCTTACCAAGCAACCATCATTCGAAAAAGTTTTTCAACCTGGTGAAGCCTGGGCATGTGATGGTGGTTACGTATCTGTCCTCTCGGAATGGGGATCCTTTCGCCATATCATTGTCTTCAAGTGTCTCATTTCTAAATTTTTGTTAGTGTATACTTTTGTCGTACAACCAATTCTAGCGAATTTTGTAATGCCCCCGAGTTTGTTCGCAACTTTTGCTCTACCTATGTTCATGTGCAATTAAAACAAATTTATTGTGATTCTTTTAAACCCTACTTATCTCAACATGTTACTACTCCCTTTCGTGTTGAACACGGTATTAATATGTCTGCTTTCCCCCCTTACTTACATGTTTTTAATCATGAAGTAGAAGCCGCTGTTGGTCATATAGCAACTGCCGCGTCTACACGACTCCGGCATATGCTTAATGTATCCTATAAAGGACACCCCCTAACAGATCCGGCACCACACTACCCGTGGGCTGTTATACATGCTGTCCAATCGTACAATCTCCTTCCTAACGTTTCCCTCGAACGTATTCATAATAAAGTCCTAAGCCCCCAACAAGTTTTGTAGGATCAATGTAATGTTCCCCAACACGATTACCTCAAACCTTTTGGTTCTGTTTGTTATCTACATTTGGAACCCAATGAATTTCATAAACATGAACCTCGATGTCGTCCTTGTTATCTACTTATGTGGTTAATTATAAACCTGTTATTAATAACCCCATGTCAACCATTTAGCTGATGTTGTCCTTAATCCTGAGAACGGCCAAGTCCGTGTTTCCTCTAAACTAACCTTTCCTCATCTTATTTCTAAATCACTTCCCGATTATGAACAACATCCCCCCGCACCTTCCTCCCCGATATCCCCTCTCTGTTCAAAAGCACCCCAATGATGCGGCGCAGAAGGGGAATGCTATGGCCCACCGACATTGAACACGAGAGGGACTTTTTCCTA
>JAQMWT010000111.1:0-68231 GCA_029834535.1 Chrysophaeum taylorii
GTTGTCGATGCTGACAAGACAACGCGCGCATGACCGCGGCCTTTTTTTCCTGGAGACGAGGCGTCGGAGTTCTTTTCAGCCGACTAGGTTGGGTCGGAAGACGACGCCTCGCTCTTTACAGTCGAGTTTTGAACTCCCTGACAACCAACGGCATGCTGACTTTGATCGCGAGCTTAAAGTCTTCGCAACCTCGACCCGTCGCACGGCCACTGCAACGGTACCAGATACATGATCGATCGTGTCGTGTCACCGAGGCTCCTCCAACCTGGATCCCTTAACTCCCGCCGACGCCAAACGATCAACAAGAGCCAGGGCCAGACGCCCCGCGAGGTCGGCGTCCTCTTGCCCAAGCCCGTCTTCTGCCACGTCCAGCTCTACGTGCCTCTCTGTCGATCGGCAACCCCGAGGTTATCCTCTTCCGGGTCGACGACTCCACCCTACCCCACGCCTGCTGCGCAATACCGATAAGCCCCCTCCCGGCGTCTACACGCGCACTGTAGGTGAACTTACTGGAACCAGGTGAACTTACGGAGGTTAGGGATTGGGATTAGCTGAAATTAGTGACCAGGCGAACTTACTGAGACCAAGTGAACTTACCGGGGTTTTTAGAGCAAACTCAAAGGTTAGCGACGTGTGCGGATCAAAGCAGCTTAGATTGGCGAGGGTGAGAGGGACGAGTTCAAAGGAGAGGGGTGAGTGGATGTGACCACGAGTGGGCTTACGCCGAACTTACTGGGGTTAGAGAATTGGGACTAGGTGAACTTACTGGGACCAGGTGAACTTACTGGGGTTAGAGATTGGGACTAGGTGAACTTACTTGCGAACTTACTGGCCTGCACTTGTCCTAACTACTAATCGACAGATGTTTGTCTGTCTGTTTGTTTGTCTGTCTGTTTGTTTGTCCCTCGATTTAGGGTAAGGATCAGGTAGGCGCGAGAGTAAGGATCAGGTAGGCGCGAGAGCCAGACAGTGATCCTCCAAGCCGTCTACGGCGACCTCGCAGACTATTTCCACGACCCGCGGCGGCTGTTTTAGCCAGCGCGCCATTCTCACGCCCCGGAAACGATGTTGTCGATGCTGACAACGCGCGCATGACCGCGGCCTTTTTTTCCCGGAGACGAGGCGTCGGAGTTCTTTTCGGCCGACTAGGTTGGGTCGGAAGACGACGCCTCGCTCTTTATAGTCGAGTTTTCGACTCCCTGACAACCAACGGCATGCTGACTTTGATCGCGAGGTTAAAGTCTTCGCAACCTCGACCCGTCGCACGGCCTCTGCAACGGTACCAGATACATGATCGATCGTGTCGTTGTCACCGAGGCTCCTCCAACCTGTATCGCTTAAGGCCCGCCTACGCCAAACGATCAACAAGAGCCAGGGCCAGACGTCCCGCGAGGTCGGCGTCCTCTTGGCGAAGCCAGTCTTCTGCCACGTCCAGCTCTACGTGGCTCTCTGTCGATCGGCAACCCCGAGGATATCCTCTTCTGGGTCGACGACTCCGCCCTACCCCACACGCGCTGCGCAATGCCGATAAGCCCCCTCCCGGCGTCTACACGCGCACTATAGGTGAACTTACTGGGACCAGGTGAACTTACTGGGGTGTGAGATTGGGACTAGGTGAACTTAGTGACCAGGTAAACTTACTGAGACCAAGTGAACTTACTGGGGGTTTCAGAGTAAAGGGTTTTTAGAGTGAACTCAAAGGTTGGCGGCGCGTGCGGACCAAAGCAGCTTAGGTTGGCGGAGGCGAGAGCGACGAGCTCAAAGGAGTTGGTTAGAGCTAGGTGAACTTACTGACCAGGTGAACTTAACAGAAACAGGTGAACTTGATGGGGTTAGAGATTGGGAGTAGGTGAACTTACTGGCCTGCACTTGTTTGTTATAATCTGAAGCACCACGTAACGATTCAATTCACAACGATCAATTTCGCTGCTCGTGAGACGACGACAATAACGATATGACGATGTCGTTGTCGTCGTCTTCCATGAGCACTATTCTATCTGGATTGTGGGGCTTTCACGTTGGTTGGCGAGAGGCCGAGGCGCTGTGTTTGCTAGGTGACACGGCCGAGGGACACGTGCGGCTTAGGCTGGAGGGCCGAGAGTGTGTAGTCGACTCTTGGAATTGGGAGTGGGAGATTTCCAAGGCAGGGGGCAGGCTTGTGTCCATAGTACGGAACCGCGGGTCATCCTTTCAACGTGGTCTGCGTCGGCGGCAGCGGCGGCAGCGTGTATCGCTGGCTGCGGTCCTGACGAAAGTGGTGACGAGGTCAGAGTTGGTGGCCGGAATTGACAGAAAAGAAGGTGCGATAGAAGAAGTGGAAAGATTTGGCCGCGCCGAGGTCGAGGTGCGTCTGGACTATGAAGCTGGCGAACCACGCGTGGCATGTGGTGATGAGGGTGTGGCGCGAGAGGCACGATTGGTGGCAGAATGCATGGGGCTATCCACTGTCTGGGAGTCAGGCTTTGCGGTGCAACTCATGCGACTACGCCAGGTCGCGGCATTTTTTAAAGGTCTTGACTCTCAGATCTTGGGCTGTCACCGGCCGCGATTCTTGCCGTTATTGGTGGGACTCGAGGCCACGCAGGATGTGAACCGTGCCAAGGCGACGTGTGACGCTATTGCCAGACTCAATCGGAAGCT
Source organism: Chrysophaeum taylorii (assembly GCA_029834535.1). Classification (NCBI taxonomy): domain Eukaryota; class Pelagophyceae; order Pelagomonadales; family Pelagomonadaceae; genus Chrysophaeum; species Chrysophaeum taylorii. The sequence goes on from JAQMWT010000111.1 coordinate 2,641, forward strand.
CCGGAAGCGACACTCAAACTTTTTGGACCATCTCTCATGGCTGAGCGAGGTGCGCTAATCCACTAAGTAACGTGAGCTTGCTGGCAGGTCGACGTGCGTGTAAACCCGCAACACTGGAAACAGCAGTTGGCCATCTGCCAACAGTATGCGGACGACAGTGAAGATGGGGCTTATAGAGATTTCGCATCTAGTCAGATCCGCAAGATATTCCAAATTTGCTGGCTGACTAGCGCGCAGTCACTCTTATCTGGAGGGTTTGTGGAGGTCCTGGCTGACGGCAGATTTGATCCCCCATTTGAAGAGATTCGTGCTCGGACTTACAGGGAGGTTAAGAGGTCCGTGGACTCAGCTGCTCAATTTGGCGGTATAGGGGCCACACGCGAGGTCATGGGTTTCTTGATGGAGGTGTACCGGAGGCTTGAGGCGACTTTAGAAGGTGTGTTAAAATCACGAGACCATGTCTTGGCTTTGGGACAAAAAGTTCTGCGGCTGGTAGAGTCATCCGAGAATGTGTTTGAGGTTGTCACTCATGATTTCGAGGTTGAGATTAGAGCAATTCGCGCTACGAAGAAGTTGATGGATCATGAGGTTCCTGACGAGATTAAGATCGAGGGCTACACCCTCCAGGCACGTAAGTTTAAGCAGCGGCTTGATGAGAAACTTGACGAGGCCTCAGTGGCAGTTTGGAGGCAACTGCGTCGTACTGCGAACGAGGCCGCTACGCTGATCGAAACTCAAGTAAGTGACGTGTTGGAGTTGCTCCGAAGCCGCCCACAGAGTATCCCAGATATAGCCGATTGCCAGGCACGATTTCAGTTGATGGACAAACAAGCGCTTCTTGCAGCTGCGGCAGATGCCATGGACCTTTTAGATCTCATGAGTGATGATCCAAGGAAGATCAGCCTAAGAACAAAATTGGCTGCTGTCGAAGACGCACACGAGGCTTTTCAGGAGATGCTTGCGATGCAGAAGGCCTCCTTGCTGTCGAGACTGGAAGCCTCGATTGTCGAACATCGCCAAGAGATCGACAAACTTCAAGAGCGCTGGGAGGTGCTACGGCCGAGAGAGGTTCTCGACAACAACCTAGAGACTGTGCTCGGTGATCTTGCGGCCTGGGAAAAGACGACGGACGAGCTGATGGTACGCTCCGTAGACCTGACCAGTAATGTCTGCGCCTTCGGTTTGCCGCCACAACGCTTCGAGGCACTCGACACGCTACAGCGGAGTGTTCGTGCCGCAAGCGACGAATGGGCAGTCCTGGCGAATTTTCGACATGACCTAGAGGTGATGGGCAGCCAGGACTGGATATCGTTCCGCAAGAACGTCCACCAACTCGTCGACCTCGCAAACAAGCAGCCTGTCCCAACGGAAAATGCGACTCAAACCTCGGTTGTCTTCCTTAGCCTACAGCTTGAGTGCGACCAGCTGCGTGCAGCATACCAGACCTTGAAGTATTGCCACGGGAAGGACTTCAAAGATGAGCACTGGGTTTCCCTCCTCCAATTTAAGCTCCAGCTCCCGCGAGAAGTCAAGCTAGACACGCTGACAGTGGGGCACTTCCTCGCTCACCTAAAAAAAATGCCAGACTTACTACCCTTCTGCAAGGAACTCACGGCCAAGGCCGCTGGCGAAGTGCTCGTCCGGGACGCACTGAACGAGGTGCAGGCTTGGGCGCAGTCAGCACATCTGGCGCTGAATGACTTGGGACACATCATCGAGTGGAGGGACCTATTTGCTGAACTAGGCGATAAGCAGGCTTTGCTTGCCTCTGTGAAGGGGTCACCATTCTTTGAAAACTTCGAAGAATTGGTTGTGACATACGAGCGTAAAATGGCAGATTTAGACTTATCATTGCAAGCGCTGAAGACCATTCAACACAGGTGGGTCTATCTCGACCCTTTATTCAAGCGTGGTGCTCTCCCTCAAGAACTACAAGGGTTTTCAGCCTTAGACGCAGACTTCCACGACATTCTTCTTCGCATCAAAGACGATCCTAAAATTTTTTCACTCGTAAGGGAGAATAATGAACAACTTCGCACCAGCATCGAACGTCAACTTCATCAGCTCGACCGTTGTCAGAAGGCTCTTACAGATTTCCTTGAAAAGAAGCGTGCTAGCTTTCCAAGATTGTGCGTATGACTCGTGTGTTTACTGCGCACTCCTCTAGGAGGTGTGGACCTTCTACCGATTTGACAGCACTCCGGGCTTTTAAGTTTTGACGGCAATCTGTGCTCTCTTTCAACTTATTCGACCGGGGCAGTGTGCTCACCCTTCCTGCTGTGACAATCTGACCTCTAAAAAAATGTGTCATAAATATGTCGTCAACTATTCTGTTGACCATGCACTATCAAGCGTTGCCGTACGATGCTTAAGCAACACCACAAGCCGTGGACTACCAATCTATTTCGAATCTGGCCTCCTTGTCCCCCTAGTGCGCGTTCCTCTCAAGTGCATGAAGCAGTATGAACGCAAGAACCTGAGGTCACGTGAGCGCATGACTGATCAATAACATAGGATTGTCCACAGACCCCATTCATAGCGCCACCGGAAGTGAACCTCTCGCAGAGGCGCGCATGACGAACGGCGAGCTTGATGATGGAGATCAATTGGAGTCTTGCAGTCAGTTTTGCGATCTTGCACGTTCAGCCGTTTGTCACTTATGTTGGATACATGGCCTAATGTGCATGTAATTCCATATAAAGCTGGCCATGCTTTGAGACTGGAGATCAGCTTTGAACTGGATGTAAGTAATGCTGGACTGGAAATCGCAGGATCAAATGAAACGGCCTGTTAGCTGATATTGTCATTCGTCGCTCAGCGCCCTCATATATGGTTTAGCTGTGGCCGGCTGCTCCTGTTATGCCCAGCAAATTTGCTTTGCAATCCTAGCCATATGGACAGACGACTACTTGGGGCTCTACCAGGAGCGTCACCCAAATCGCAGTATGACACTCCTCGACGATTTCGATATGGAGGGTCCGTATGCTGGCACGGTGAGTGCATTGAAGGATTACTCGGTCTATTATGATCAGACGAGAGCCATATGATCCGAAGAGGTCCCTCGCGAGAACTGGTTTGGAGACAGATCATAAAAAGCGCTGTGAGTTGCGTCGGTGCCACGGAGGCAGGAGCCGAGCACTGACACCAAGATCAAGTCACTCATGATCATGCTCGCTCACTGAACTCATTCTGCCCATGGTAATCAAGAGACTCGTGATAACAAGTGGGAGGTCGTCTTCAAAATTGTGACTTGCAGATGACGCGCGTCTCCTTCCGCGAATGCAAGTGAAGTGCGTTTCTTTCTGTGAAGTGTGAAATAACACGCGGCAAAATCACACAACATAGCTACGGGTGTTCGATATTGAAATAGTCCTTGACGAGTGTCGGAATCTCCCCCTCAGGCTGTCACGCCTTCACTGCCTGACAGTCCGTGTTTCAGGTGTTGCTGGCGCGTGGTGATGACAACTTTCAGTCTATGGTTTCATCAGCATTTCACGGGTCTGCGGTGATGGCGCTTCGGTGCTTCGGTCGTGTTTCGGTGATATGTGGCGATGTTCACCGCTCTTCTGTTGCGTTTCAGTGATGTGTGTAGATTTAAGTTGCGTTGTGCGTCAATGTCAGAACGCTGACTACCGACAATCAGTAAGCTTCAGCGAAGCCACTTAATGGCGACGTCATGGTTTCAGCGTGAAGCGCATGGACACTAGGCTACCGCTGTTCTCTTGACACTGCGAACTACACTTGCAACTTCAATGACATGAAGAGGTATCCCTCGGTGTGACCTCTATGTGATAAAGAAATATCCATCGATGTTTCTTGACATCGCCAAAATCCATTGTGAATCTTTTCCGAGCCCCTTATATGCGAAGTAAAAGCAGTGATCTGCGAGCTTTGGGCATCCCTGCTAAAATAACTTAGTGGGCTGGCATGAAAATTCGCTTTCAGTGTTTTGCTGCCTCCTACCCCATAATCGTTATATGCACCTTCAATTTGTGAAACACACGTGACTGCATTGATTACTCTGCAAAGTGTCGCATGATGCGCCTGATTGTGCCGCTTTCCTGGTCAGATGGTCAAAAATTTACACACTCAGGGCGGCTTCCAAATGAACAGTGGGATAGTGTTGTTCTCGTTACTCGTAAATCTTCGTCAAAGAAATGCTATGGTGTTGGAAGCCTCATTGTCTTCTGCTGAAAAAAAACGCAATATCTTTTTTGGATGCCACACATGACCCTGATTCTGACGGAACCCGTATGCTGAGTTTCGTGGCTTGTTGCGCTTCATGTGCGTTTTGTCGTTGAATCTATGGTGGACAATCGGTTGACAGCATTTGGTGGCTGTAGCGCACGTTACTCCATTTGAAGGCATTGTTGTCGTTATTACACCATATACTTGACGATCAGGGTTCCACCATTCATGCGGTTTTCGCGAGCTGTGGTCTGTTTAGCGACACATCCCTATGGATGTCATTGTGGCTCAGGAAATTGGCCGACGAATGGTAATGAGACGTCAGATTAATTCAGAGAATGCCGATCGAGCCCCACGTCGTGCCCATTGTAAACAAGTCCCTAAACCTTGTAATTAGCCCCTCCATTTCGTTGCCCGAAGAGTTGCGAAAAAATGAACCGATTGTGTGAATCATTACAAATGCGTCTTAACACACGTAAATTTTTTGCTCGTCAGATTCTCCTAATCAATCGTGTCGATCCCAACTGTTTTGCCAAAAGACATCGTGTTGTCTCCAGTAATTGTCTTCTCTGCTTATGTATGGCGCAGTTTGCAACAGTTTCCTGTAGTGCTTTGTTCTTCCCTGGCCCTAGCTGACCTGCGTGTGGTTTGTATTCTGACAGCTACTTCGTTGGCGATGAAGATCTTCTCGAAATCCTTGGCCAGGCGGTTTCACCTAATGTCATTCAGACCCACTTCAAGAAGCTCTTTCAAGGTGTCGCCAACGTCGAGATTACACAGTTATCCAAACAACATCACACTGCCGTAGCCATGCTGTCATCTTACGGTGAGCGCGTTGAGTTAAGTTCCTCCGTTGCAATCACCGACTTGGTTGAGGACTGGCTCACGGCCTTCAGCCGTGAGATGAGGCGCACGATTTCCAGCTGTGTGCACAGTTACTTAAGATCTCCCTTATGTGATTCCGCGTCACAAGTTGTGTGCCTGGGTGAGCAGATAAAGTTCGCTCTGGCAGTGGAAGATGGAGACTTGGCAATGCTTCGGATAAAGCTCTCTGATGACCTGACGGCCCTCGCAACCCAAAATCACTGTGTGCTCAACGTGTTGGCCAGAATGAAAGTTAAGGCCCTCATTCTCGATCTGGTGCACGATCTTGACATACTCGACCTGTTAATGGCCAACGATGCCCCCTGGACCTGGCAGAAGCAGCTCCGTTACTACCACCGCCAAATCGAGACTGTGGCTGTAGAGATGGCGTGTGCTGGTTTCGAGTATACTTTTGAATATCAAGGCAATTCCCCTAAACTTGTCAGTGCCAGAGTCCAGGACGACGGCGAAACAGCCGTCGAGTGCTTGTGCAGCTGACAACGTCTGGCGCAGGTCCACACCCCGCTGACTGATAAGTGCTACCTGACACTCTGCCAGGGTATGCACATGGGCTTTGGCGGAAATCCCTACGGACCTGCCGGTACCGGCAAGACCGAGACGGTCAAAGCCCTTGGCCAAGCGCTCGGCCGCCAAGTTCTCGTATTCAACTGTTTCAGCGAGGACCACCAAGTTCTGACAAACAATGGTTTTATGTTCGTTGATGACATCCTCGACTATGAAGGTGAACTACTTTTTGCCACTTACGTCTCCAAAAATTCTAGCATCCAGTACGAACCGGCTCGGCACTTGGTCGTCAATGAGAAAAGGACTCAGTCGATGATCGACTTCACTCGCGGAGGAGAGAGGTTGCGTTGGATGAACGGGGCAATCAGACACATGAGCGTGCCGGATGCAGTCGGAGTGTGGACAGAGCTGGTATCAGGAAATATAGTGGAAACACGTCAGTTTATCGGAGATACTCTTGGATGTGCGCGGCAAGTTGATGGCTTTTCGGTGATAAAAGCATGGGATTCGAATCGCGTTTCTGTCGTCACCACACCTCAACACCAAATATACTCCCAGAGTTTCAGAACGAAACTCAGCTTTGACGAGGGGACCTGCGTGCAATGTGTGGACCCAGCCTCCTCGAGCCTGTGGAAGTGTGCTGCTCATTGTTCTAAGAAGGTCAAGGCCCAGGAGCTGTTAACGAATGCTCTGACTGTGAGAATGATTGGACGCGCGGCGTGTGGTCTCTACGTGCCTCGAAGTTCCTATAGTTTTCGCATGATCCATAACGCTGTTTTCAAGCACTTAGGGTTTCATACAGAGGATAATATCCAGGGATTTTTCGAGTTTTATGGCTTCTGGCTTGGATTAGGCTATTTGCACTTCGATGAGAGTTGCAAGCCATTATATGCGCACTGTGCTCCACGTAAGAAGCAGGTTGTTTATCTGGTTGCAGCTCTGAACCGGACTCCACTGCGACAGGGGCTGGACTATGTCCTGGCACCCTGCAGCGACAGCAGACGCGCATTGCGGTTGACCAATTCTTATTGGTTGCAACTCTTCTGCGGAGAGTTTTGGCCAAAAAGCGATTTGGGTGTTGTTTCTGAAGATAGTGTTTCCAGTCTGTTCGCATCTTGCAAGGACACTCGAAATTATGACATAGCTTGCGGTGTGAAGGTGCGAAAAGGCTGGCAGTCACGTGCTTTGCTGACCAAGAAAATACCAAAAAGTAGACCTTCAAGTTTGGAAGCCAATCAAGAGTATCACAGCCGGTACGGAGCTGTCACTCGATTCCCTACGCTGTAAATCACGGTGCGCAGGCCACAGTGCATTTGGGAGGCCAGAATGCTTCCCATTCTGGTTCAAGAATTGTCTGAATTGCTGTTTGAGCTTCTCGGAGAAGGCAACACACACTCGGTGATAGCATTGCTAAATGACCAAACTACATGGTTCCTCTCATATACGTGCCCCATCTTTGATTCTCTAAACTTTGAGATGGGTGAGCCTGGTGCTAGTCCCGCAGCAACAGTGCTTGGCACCATGTGGCAAAACCTTGGAAGGAAGACGTGTCTGTGCAATCGGCTGAAAGGGTATTGGGTCGCTGCTCACGCTGCTTATTTGAAAGGTGTGTTGAGACAGGGTGACTATTTACTGCCAGGTTCAGGCAGCAGGCTCATGCAAACAAGTCAGGGACACTACGTGCAGAGTACATTGGAGGATGTGCCGCTAGGGTCGTCGGTTTGCACAGCACCCATTGATTCTCCCGTATTGTGGTGGATATTTTGTCTTGGCAAAGAGCAAGTGCGCAGAGTCATTGTGGGATTAAAAGCTGCTCGAGGTGACGAATATTGTGAAAATGTAATCTGGACTTCTTCAGTACACATGCGCGACGATGTCTTACTCATGTGTCTTCATGCTGGTTACAGCGCTGCCTTCGTGTGTGCTCGTGATGGCCCTCTCCCACACAAGGTTGATTGCCCTGTCCCCAAAACCTGGGCTGTGATATACTCTGGCAGTCCGGTTGTGGCTAATCCGGTGCTGTGTAAGGCTAGTGACATTCGCGTGGTTTCGTACACAGGCAAAACGTGGTGCGTTACTATTCCTCAGGGATATCTCGTTGTACGTAGAGCAATTGTCGACAAAAATCGCGATGTTGTCCAAGCATCTCGAGCGACTATCCAAGGCAATTGCGACGAAGGGATAGATTTCACAGCAATGGGGCGCATTTTTGTTGGCCTAGTTGAGTCTGGCGCCTGGGGGTAAGTACGCCCGACCATCACCCAATCGTGTGCACTAAACAGATAGGACCAATCCTCCCACAACTTCCACTTGTTAAGTAGCTTCACGCTTAGCATCTTAAACACGTATCTGTCGCCCTTGGAATGTGTGCCTGGCATGAAGATTGTGTGTTTGTCGATACCTTTACCTGCCTGCTTTAAGTTTTCTGTTGTTCTCTAGCTCATGTCATCACTTGAGGTAGCGAACGTAGATGTTTTGATGACAATCACCAGCTGCTAACGAATTATGGCTTCATGTTCCTTGATGACATTCTTTCATGCAAGGACTCTGACTTGCAGTTCGCCTCCTATGACTCCGACACTAAGACGATACGTTATGCCCACGCACGTCATGTTGTCGTGCACCCAGCTGGCCTCGAAGAAATGGTGGAATTTTCGCAAGCCGATGTGCAATGCTTAGTTGATGCCGGCAGTCATTTCTTGGGTAAGCTTGTTGCTGTTCTCTAAATCCTGTTTTGTGAATCGTTGCTTTAAAATGCGAGGCCGCGTGGCTAAGATGTGCATGCTTGAATGGCAGGCTTAAGCTTGAGTGGTGTCTCTCTCTCAGTGACTCAAGACCACGACATCTATGCAAATCAGGTCATTGATGAGCATCAACTGTTCGTGAAGAATTCGCATGATTTCCAGGCCTGGGATGATCTGAATTTTTACCAACAATGGATAACCACGTGCCGTGGGCTTGCACGTCGAAAATGTGCGAAAATGTATTTGCCGGGCAATAGTGTAGAGTCAACCCATGGGTTCAAGCCACTCGAGTGGACAAAAATTCTTCATTGTTTCCGGCACCTAGCCGCTCAAAGGCTCGCGCGATGTGATGATCGAGCAGAGGTGATGGCTATTCACGATATACATCTTAAAGCAGAACACTTGAATAAAACACTGACTATTTCGCCCACAGTTACTGCACATATTAAGCATATCGGATATCCCAAATTAATCAGCGCATGCAATGCCCCGCAAGAGCACACTTGCGTGCCCGCCCAAGAGAGCTTTCGCCGGATTAAGGCTGGAGAGCTCGCCACTCTCAATAATAATAAATCCGCCATCGGGATGCTTGCGTTTGCTGAAAATGGGCTCAACACAGCGACTGATTCCGGGGTGGCCAAATTTATCCGGGCTGTGCTGGTAGGACTTGGACTTAAAAGAGAGGAGAAACAGTTCGCGTTTCTGCGTTTCTATGGCTCCTGGCTAGGCGATGGGTGTTTACGGTTCACTGCAGGGCTACCATGTGCCATTGTCTTAGCCCGGCAGAAAGGAGCTGACAGTGGGTTTGTACTACAGCAGCTCAATACTTGCGAAGTTGATGACTCATATTTTAGAATTGTTCCTTCTGGTGCTATGGCTGGGGTGCACGTTTCAGAACCTAGGTGGGTTCGCTTCTTTTTTGGCGAGTATGCACACCTGTATAAGTGTGCAGACATGGAAGGTATCCATCACTGGCTTGGTATCGTGGTAGGTAGTTGTGACCTAGGTGCATTAGGGTGCAGTTGTCGGACGATGCTCGATAAACAGTGTGGCAAGCGACGAAGTCTCGCTGTGTTCCAAGCACTTCGCAGCATCCCCATGATCATGGATGAAGAGGATGCTAGAAATTCTCCGTGTGCTTTAGAAAAGAAAGGCAGCTCTCATGAGACTCTAGATGTACTCCGTAGTTTCTTAAAATTGCGACCACCAAGAATCGACCAAACTAAAAAAAAAGAAGCGGAAGTGACATCCGAACTGCTTTATTGGTACTCGCGAGCTTTCGGATCACGTACTCTCAACAATGTTAAGAACGTCCCGTTTCTCGAGCTCGATTATCTTCTCCGTACTTCACTTTCGGCATCGCCGTGCGTTCGTACTGGGCTCTTGGACGAGATTTGCCAGCGTCACAAGGGTGCCTTGCGAGACGAGCTTCTTGCTTTCTTTAGAGTCGTTCTTCGCACGGCGCACTTGCCATTTGTTCGACCGGTCTCCACAACGTTTATAGCACTTGATACGAACGCTACACGTGAAATACTTGATCCGGAAGCCGTGTGTCAATGGGACGTAGGGAAAGTACCAAGTGAAAGCGCGAACATTAGCGATTTCCTCAGGGACTTGCTCGGGGACATGGATCTTCGGCGATTAGACTCCATGCTATCGATCATTCGTCACAAGGGACGCAGCTATTATTCTGCAGTTGATTGGGCCATGGTGAAAGAACTAATGACCGGGCGGCTGGAGCACATTGGGCTGATGCCCCCATTCCACATCCAGGCAGCCATTGCCGTAGGCCTGCGTGTTGGTCACGTTGTCCAAATCCTGGGTCTCAAGCCCGATTATGCAGGTTTACGGCACGCATTCCAGCCCGAATTCGAAGTACCGAAAGCCACTTTCGCATTTGATTTACACCTCGCTCGACAGGAATTGTTACCCCTAATGCCATCTTTCTTGCCACGGCCATGTTTTCAATCTAGACCCAATAGCCCGCGGAGTAAGCAGGGTGACATTGAGGGCTCCGAGATACAAAAAAATTTGACGTGGTGGACGCTGGCGCTTGCACAGGAGTTTGCACGTTCTATAATAAGTGGCTACGGTGTAGCCGCTGGATCAACTTTGGGGCGAGAAAAGTTCGTGTTTACTTCGTCAGAGCGTTGCCGCGATGAATTTACAATGATTATACTGCACGCTGGATACGCTACCCGATTCACACAGGTATCCGAGCATCTTTACAATCAGAACCTCGAACGTAAAATCAGCCTGGTTGCTAATTGCCAGCAACGCAGCGTGAACCTGTGGCGCAGCTCCTTTGTCGACAAAATGTGGGCTGTGTCTTACATATTAGGAATCGAAGAATGTGAATTCTGTCATCCTACCTGCAGAACCATTGCGACACCCATAATGCGTGCGTCTACAGATGTGAGGTCAGTCCGGAAAAAGTGCCGCGTGTGGTGTGTCACTATTCCCCACGGGTTGGTCGTCGTGCGTCGTGCACGCAGGGAGGGCGCTTGTGGAAACGTGGTCTGCGCCTCCGCGCCAACCATTCAGGGAAATTGCTTTGACGAATTCAACCGTCTGAAATCGGATCAGCTATCTGCCATCTCCCAGCAGATCCAGGTAATCCAGGATGCTATTAAGGCGCGTCACGCGACCTTGAGCCTCCTGGGCAACATGGTGCCGATTGATCACAACGCTGGCATCTTCGTTACTCTAAACCCGGCTGGCAAGGAATATGGCGGCCGGTCTGATATCCCAGAAAACTTGAAGGCGCTGTTTCGGCCAGTAGCCATGGGCATGCCGGATAATGAACTCATTGCTGAAGTGTACCTAAAAGCTGAGGGCTTCACAAGTGCAAAGGAGCTTGCTATCAAAATGGTCGCACTCTTCGCCATGGCACAGCATTCACTTACGCCACAACGTCAGTATGACTGGGGCCTTCGTGCCCTTAAGGCAGCCTTGCATACAGCTGGCAAGCTCGCTGTGCTTGCCCGCATGACTTCCGAATCGGCCATTGATGAGGCTTTCATCCTGATCAAGGCTGTTCGCGTCAACACGCTCTCCAAGCTGACTCTTGGTGATGCCCGTCGTTTCCTAGACCTTGTTATGGACGTGTTCCCATATGTATCTTCAACTAATGCCGCGGACGGTGAACTCGAGGCCGCATTGCGAGATGTTATCCAGGCAAGCAGCCTCTCGGTAAGTGAAACGCAGGTTCGGAAGATGCTTGAACTCAAAGAAGCCCTTGACCAGCGAATGGGCTGCGTGGTCGTTGGCCCTTCGGGTTCGGGCAAGACGACAGTTTGGCGATCACTTGAAGCCGCCCTTTTCAAGCTGGGGCATCCTGCTTTGATCAGCGTCTGGTGTCAATGCGTATGCGCACATCAGTGGTGTGTACACGGGTGGGTGTTGGTTGTGAAGTCGGCAGTGCTTAATGTCAACGCGCATGCTCACATATATGTGTGTACACCTATAGGTGGTGAGATGTGCGGGTAGCTGGGCTCCTGTTCGGTGCCTCTCATCACGTTACGGCAGGTCAAAACTCACGTGCTTAACCCGAAGGCGATGCCGCGTTCGCGTCTCCTGGGTGTTATGGATGCTGACACGCGCGAATGGACTGACGGCGTCTTGACAGCAGCTGCGCGACAGGTCGTCATTGATGAGCCAGCCACGTCGTGGATTGTGCGTTCTCAACGTGTCTCCAATACTAACAGCAAAAAAACATGTACTTAGGTGTGCGACGGTGATGTGGATCCGGAGTGGATCGAAGCGTTGAACTCGGTGCTTGATGACAACCACCTGTTGACTCTCCCGAATGGGGAGCGGATTGTTTTCGGGATGAATGTTAATTTCATTTTTGAGACGCATGACCTTAAGTTTGCGTCACCCGCAACGATATCGAGAATGGGCATAATTTCTTTGTCCAGTGAAGACTTGGACGTTCGACGAGTGTGCTTGAAATGGCTTGCCGACCACTCTGCGCGCCATCTCGAGGCGCTCATGAACGAATTTTTCTACCGTGCAGTTGACCTTTTTCAGGCGCAGTTCAAACAAGCGGAGATAGTGGAGACTACTTTGGTTGGGACCGTGGTAAGTGGGCTTTCGGCACTGCCTCGGATTGGGGAGAAGCCACCGCCTAAGGGGCAATTCATTTGTTGCCTCGTGCGAGGGCTCGGGGGTAACCTTCCAGTTGCTGAACGGTCCAGATTCGCCAAGAAACTCTTTGATTGGGCAGAGGAGCGGCCACCCGACTGCGGGGCACCACTCGACTGCGACTTTGATGAGCAAGTTGGGATTTTGCGTCCACTGGCGCGGCGAGCAGCCGAGTCACGGCAGCGGCAGCAACACAAACATCCTTCGACGTTAGGTGATTACATTCCAACAGTGTCATCCTTGCGGGCGCTCGCAGCTCTCGAGCCATGGGTCGAGGCATCTGAGCCGTTCATCTTAGTAGGCCCGGAAGGCTGCGGAAAAGCGATGCTCATTCGTGAAGCCTTTGCCTCGCGAAAGACTGCATTTGCAACCTTGTACTGCTCGGCGCAGACGTCTGCAGTACACGTCGTGACAAAGATTCAGGAAACATGTGCCCTGCTGTCAGGTCCTGACGGTAGGGTCTACCGTCCACGCGATGCCGACCGACTTGTTCTGTATCTCAAGGACCTCAACTTGCCCAAGCCTGACCAGTATGGCACGTGCATGCTAGTTGCCTTTTTACATCAGCTTTTAACGCTCGGTGGTTTCTACGACACTGACCTCGAATTCCTTAGGATCGATCGCCTGCAGATTTGCGCCTCGATGAATCCGACAACCACTGTCGGTCGGTATCCACTCTCAGTCAGATTTACGTCTGCGGTTCACTTTCATGTTCTTGATTATCCCGACACCTCAGAGCTAGTGGCAGTCTGCTCTGAGCTTTTAGACGAACGTTACTCAAAGCTCGCGGTAGCGATGGTCGATGTGTATGGGCAGATCCGGTCGACCTTCACCGTTGATGATCAGCGCCACTATGTCTTCACTCCGCGAGATTTGATTGCATGGGTTCGTGGGATCAGACGCTACGCTACCAATGAGGACACTGAGGAGATTGCAGTGCACGAGGCCCTACGCCTGTTCAGAGATCGTCTGGTTGACGAGGTTGCCTGCGAAAAGTGCGACCGGCTGCTGGAAGAAGTCTTCCCATCGCACAAGTGCCTTGGTGGGATGCCTACTGTGTATTATACAACGCTAGTGGCCAAATTGATCATTGGGCATCAGACTCTTACACGTACGTCGGCCGCTGATTTTGAGTCGCACATTCGGACAGGGTTGGAAACCTACGAACGCGAGCACGCGGCTCTACGAATGACACTTTTCCCGCAAATCCTTAGGAACATCGCGTGCATTGACCGTGTCTTAAGTCGCCCTTGTGGGCACATCCTACTTTTGGGTCGGGCCGGTGTCGGCCGGCGTTCAGCGATCAGACTCGTGGCGTACCTTTACGGTGTGGAGCTTACAACTCCGAGTGTCCCAGTGCAATGCGACCCTGGCTTAAAGCAGCTCAAGGCGGATCTCAAGCCAGCTGTGGCCCTAGCCGGAAGTGCGGGCAAGTCGGGTGTAGTCTTCTTAGAAGATCGGCACCTCGCCCTTGCGGGAACTCTCGAGCTCCTGAACTCTTTGCTGACATCAGGAGAGATCCCAGAACTCATTGCAGTCGATGAACTTGACCTAGGTGCCATCCGTGAGGATGCACACGAGGCAAAGTTTCCTGGTTCACCCTATGACTTCTTCTTGCAACGCATCCAGAGCAATCTCCATGTTTGCATAGCGATGGACCCAACCAACCCGAGTTTTGATTTGCGCTGCGAGTCGAACCCAGCCCTCTTAGCCAGGTGCGACTTGCTTTGGTTTGGTTCTTGGGCTAGGGAGTCCATGCGCGCGCTGACAGTGGGGTTTATGGATGATGTTGACGAGGCGGTTATACTCAAGCAGAGATATCGTTATCAAGAGAGCAACTTTGTCTGTCAGGAGCAAAATTTGACTGCGTCCTCGAAGTGCCTAATTGACGGCCTCATTGCTGTCCATGAATCGGTAAGTCCACCTGCGCCCCCCTTGGGATTTTTCTCATTGCTTGAGACATGGCGAGGGCTGTACAATGCAGCGCGGGGCAATCTTGGGGAAAAGCTTGGGAACCTCGAGGCTGGCCAGGCTAAGCTAAATGATGCGTCGAGGACTGTGGATGACTTCTCGAAACAAGCCCGCATGGATCAAAGTAAATTGCAAGAGGCTCAAAAGGCTGCCGACGTGGCCATGGAGATGATCACCAAGACACTTTCTGAGGCGACAGCTCGACGGGTCGAGGTTGATGAGTTAAAACACGAGGTCGAAGAGTCAGAGCGGGCCACAGTTTCTCGACACGGCGACATCAAACAGGAACTTTCTTCGATCGCACCAGTTCTTGAGTCAGCCAAAGTGGCCGTAGGCCGGATCAAACCTGAGCATCTTAACGAGATCAGATCACTAAATATGCCGCCAGAACCGATCGCCGATGTCCTTCGTGCTGTCCTTATGCTTCTGGGTATCACTGATGTTTCATGGACGTCAATGAAGAAGTTCCTGGGGAACCGTGGTGTTAAGGATGAGATTCTTAATTTTGATGCAAGTCGCATCAGCGGCCAAATGCGCAAGGATGTAGCGCGATTGCTGAAGCAAAAGGCTTCTTCCTTCGATCAGGCCAGCATTACACGAGTATCAGTTGCCGCTGCGCCATTGGCTGCATGGGTCAAGGCCAATATCCGGTACTCGGTCGTCCTGGAAAAGATCGAACCACTCGAATGTCAGCTCCAACAAGCGGAGGATGCAGCAGCCAGCTGCCGTCAGCGGCTCTCTGACTGCGAGCATGAGATCTCCGAAATTGACAGTCGTGTGGTTTTGCTCAAGCGTGACTTTGCTGACAAGACGCGCGACACCGAACTGCTCAAGCAGCGCCTCGAAACTGCCGACGGAACACTTGCCAAAGCGCAGCAGCTTATCGGCCAGCTCAGTGGCGAGCAAGATCGCTGGCGTGCGCAGGCGCGGGACATCCGCGATGAGCTAGAGGTACTACCACGCAAGCTTATCGTTGCGGCAGGTTTTGTGACTTACTTGGCCAAGTACCCCGAGGACAAGCGTGAGGTTCTGCTTGCGAGATGGACGCGGGAGCAGGGCTTTGACCAAGGTTTTTCACTGACCAGGCTTCTCTCCAGCGAATCTCAACTGTTGTCGTGGAAGCAGCTTGGTCTGCCTGCAGACTCGCTTTCGCAGGAAAACGGCCTCATCCTTTCAAACTGCCGCCATGCTACACAACGGGTCCCTTTCATTGTTGACCCGGCCATGGCTGCTTCTCAGTGGCTTCTGGCCATCTCGGATGAAGCAAGCGCCAGTCTTGAGGTTGTGCATGCGGCAGACGCGCGTCTCGCACACCACGTTGAGCTATCCATACGTTTCGGAAAGACTCTCCTGGTGATGGACGCCGATGGTGTTGATGCGGCTTTCTACCCGCTAGTGCGCCGTGATGTCATCTTCTCGCACGGCACACGAGCCTGCATACGGTTTGGTGACAAGACCCTTGATTTCAATGAGAGCTTTCAGATGACCCTCACTACTAAGAACCCACAGCCCAATCTTCCGCCCGACGCCGCCGCACTGGTTGTCGAGATCAACTTCACTGTCACGCGAAGCGGCTTTAAGGACAAACTACTTGAAGAAACACTGCGGCACCAGCGACCCGAGCTAGAAGTAAGAAAAAAAGCTCTGTTACAGGAGGAAGAAGAGTACAAAGTCAAGCTGGCAGACCTTGAGAAAGAGCTACTATTGACGTTGGCCACCGAGAAAGGCAACTTGTTAGATAACGTCATGCTGATGGAGTCCCTGACCCGGATCAAGACTGCTGCACAAAATATTCAAGATGCCTTGGCTGCGTCGGCTGAAGCTTCGTGCAAGCTCGATAAAGAGCGTGAGGTCTACCTGCCACTCGCACACGACGCTTCGCGGCTCTTCTTCATCATATCGGACCTCGTGCATATCAACACGATGTACCAGTTCTCCCAGAAATATTTTTTGTGTGTGTTCTGCCGTGCGCTTAAAGATTCAAAACGTGACACGTTCAAGGGTCAACTGGGTCAGCTTGTTTTTTTTTTCGAGCAGCTGGTGTTTTATTGTGTTGGTCAGTCCTTGTTCAAGGTTGATCGGGCAACGTTTGCTATGCACGTCCTCCGTAGCATGCATCCCGAGAGTATACACAAATCGGAGTGGGCCCTCTTCATGGGGGACCTGGGCAGAGGGGTGGGTATGAGTGCTACCACGGCGGTGAACCTACCGTCGTGGGCTGCGGCTGACCGCCAGCAATCCTTTGCAAATCTGGCGACACATCTTCCGCAACTTGTCAGGGCGCTTGAACTAGAGAATGCGCCGAGGTGGGTACCGTGGTCTTGCTCACTGGAGTGCGAGCACGAGTTCCCACCTGAGGCAATGCGCGAGACAACGCCGTTCCAACGGGTATTATTTGTGAAAACTTTTCGACCCGACCGTCTCATGTCGGCCATCAACCAATTGTGCATCGAGGTTCTTGAACTGTCGACACTGTCGCCACCGCACTTTTCCTTCGAGGAATGTGAGACGCGAGCCGACACCCCCATCCTCCTTATCACGACCCCAGGAGCCGATCCTTCTAGGGAGCTTCAGGACTACGTATCCCGCCAACCAAATTTGCGCATTAACATGCTGGCTATGGGTGGTGGCACCCATGACACAGCGCTTCGTCTTCTTGAGGCAGCCATGTGCGAAGGTGCTTGGCTCTGTCTGCAAAATCTTCACCTCGTTGTCGCATGGCTACCCACTCTCGAGAAAGCATTGGCGCCTGTCCAGAACACAGGAAATCTCCACGGTCGTTTCCGTCTGTGGCTGACGACAGAGCAACACAGCGAGTTTCCGTGCACACTTTTGAAACAGGCTTTAAAGATAACGTTTGAGAGCCCGCCGGGTACGAAAAGAAACATGCAACGAACACTCGCTTTTTGGGGGTCAGATTTTTACAACGCACACGATGCTCGCACCCGTAGGCTGCTTTACCGTCTCGCCTGGTTTCATGCACTTGTCCAAGGGCGCTGCATGTATGTTCCTCAGGGTTGGTCCAAACCCTACGATTTCTCGGATAGCGACCTTCGCGCTGGTGGGATAGTGATGTCCGCTGGCCTCGACATTGTTGCTGTCCGTGGCCTAATGGAGGATGCAATATATGGTGGCCGCATTGACAATGAACAGGATGCCTGTGTACTACACGTTTACTTACGCGAGCTTTTCTGTGACAGCGACTGCAGTTCATTACCATTTGGTGGACCGGATGAACCGCGGTGTTGTTCGTTCGGCGATTGTGTTTCCGCTGTCGACCGTCTCCCCGACGCTGACATGCCCTCAGTTTTCGGGCTACCGAACAACATCGGACGGTCGATGCAGCGGGCATCGTCAGCTCGCGTTGTTGATCACCTTCGTCGCCTTGCATCCGCCGGTGTGTGGACCGTCAGCTTCGACCGCAACCTCTGGCGCTCTAAGCTCTCTCCCTTTCTGGACCTATGGCAGGCGCTCTCTCTTTCCATGCATGATAACGGTGGTGCTTACAACACCACCGAAAGTGCATCTGATCGTTTTGACCCCCTGCGCGACTTCGTCGCTATGGAACATTCAAAGGCAACAAAACTCTGCCAGCTGGTTAATGCGTCGCTGGCAGAACTCAAGAACGTTCTCTATGGCACGCGCCTCCTGACGTCGGCAGTTCAGGCCTTTGCGACTTCGCTGATTGCTGGCAACATCCCTTCCACATGGGCTGCGCACTGGGACCAAGGGCCCAAGGACCAGCCTTCAGCCCAGCTCACTGGGCAGGCACACAAGCTCACCGCACTACGACAAGACTGGGGCATTGGAAATCTTATGGCGATCCACCTCGATCTAAATAGTGTCTTCCGACCCGCGACCTTCCTCAATGCCCTCCGACAGCTCACGGCACGAGCCTCTCAATGTCCAATCACCGATTTGTCCCTCATGTGCGACTGGTCCAAAGAGGGACTAGCCGAAACTACCATATGTGTGGTCTGTCGGAATCTGCTTCTCCAGGGAGGGGACTTCTGCCAGGGCCATTTTGCCACGGCCACCGCAATGTCACCCGATCTTTTAACACTGAACCCCTTAACGCTGGCCTTTGTCCCGAACGCGCAAGTTACTATCTGCGACATCTCACTCCCAGTGTATGTCGATACTTCACGCCAGTACTTCATCGTGAACTTTAACTTCCCTTCGACCCAGGCTGATGACCAGTCCGTCCGGGTCCTTGCTGGAGCTGCCATCTTCCTCCGGGACGTCACCTAGCCTCGGTGGCGCACGTGATCATCGGGACATAAACACTGCTCTCTAATAATCCCTCTACGGTTCGGCCTAACCTTCTCCTGAATGGCGACATTTGTGCCTTTATGCTGCAGACTCAACTATAAACTGGAGAGATTTGACCCTCCCCGGGTACATGGTAGAGACTGCGTGCAGTCTTAGGCGAGTACAGGCCATTCCGCTTGTCACATGCTACTACACAAGGTAGGGATTTAGGCCCTAGCTCCTTAAGGACATTAGGTCCCATAGAAGCGTATACACTGACAACGAGGAACGAAGCCTCTGTTAATTATACAGAAAACCCCGTACCTAACGGTACGCACCTGGAGGCCTACTCCGTGTTGGAAGAGAGCTTCAGACTGTATTCATCATAGTCATGAAATAAATAATTGCGGAAGGGGTGCAGAGAAATCTGCTGCCTCTTACCCTTATCCGTCTGTTGAGAACGTGATCTCTTCCTTACCCCTTCTTCTTCCTTTCTACACAATCTGATAGTCCTCTGATTTGTGCCTACGCTCATCATCATGGTCTAGCGCGTCCCGAGGTATGTAGCACTATACACTTTACTTTTTCGTGTATTCTAGATGCCGCCTGTCGTGTTCTGAGGATATAGGGAACATACCTTTTCATTCCCCGAATTAAATACTTCCAGACGTTCACGATGAGACGGGATGGTTTCCCAGGTGACTTACCACTGCTTGCCAAATGCTCGGCAGGTTATGGGCCCAGGCGGGTCCCTGAGAAACCATGTGTCAACATGCACGTAACCTATGGGTATTGGACTGTTACCGCGCCAGCCCAGCCTCGCCATGTGACACGCTTGTCAATATATCGCCATTACCATTGGGCTGTATATAATATCTTTTTGCACACGTGATCGTGTAACCTTGTGTGCACCTGTTCATAGCATCGTATTGTCATGTCAATGTTGATGTGTGTGGCAATACGTAACTGGAACGAATTACCGCGTTGCGAGGTATTTTGGGTATTCACTCGTACATTCCGGCAATACACACGACACGCTTCTTAGAGCACCAAAATAACCAGCTGGTGATGGCGCTTAGCGACACTACTCTGGACTCACAGCGTGCACGGTCGTCATATAGACACGACCATCGAAAACGATAGTGTACATAGACACCGATAGAGACAGACCAAGAATGCTGGGCAGTGGCACAGACTGAACCGCGTTCCCCGTCAACTGCTATGGCAGAACACGCAGCACGAGCCGCACCCGAGGCGATGCAGGGTGCGGATATGGCCCGAGCTCGAAGCTCCTTGTAGTTGAGTTTGTTAACGACGGAATTGCGATTTCAGCTTCAGAATCGCAAGGCGTAAGCTGCAAATCAAACACATTAACAGGTGATACGGTCCAGTCATGCCGATAAGCCTCGAGTACGATAGTACGGGCGCGCGGCTCGGTCATGCAAGGACTACCGAGATCTCCCGGAATCAAATTCTCGATCGCGTTTTCCTGGAATGGAAGACCGATAGGGCAGCTGATCTCCGTTTAGCTGTTGATGGATACCCCTGAGTATCAGGAATGGCATTTCACCAACAAGCTACCTGATGGCAAAGTGGCTCAGCAAACTACTGTCTGTTACGACATAGTCAAGGCATTTGCGTCCTGAAATCAAGTCGTTTCTTAGAGGAACAGATTCTTAAATCGCGCGCACCCGAAGGCGCGAAAGCGAACACCGTGTTCGTGCCCCTGTTACCATGTTTTCGTTAACTGCAGCTGACTGGCACACTTTACCAGAACACGTACTTGACCTTCGTAGCACTTCGATCTTGGTGTTGGAAAACCGGCACTTGCGGCCGGCCCGCCATCAATGAGGTATACAACAAAGTGCACCCAACAAGGCCGAGCTATGCTCATCGCGGCTTTAGTACTACGAGTCTTATTACTACTGGGTGTGTCTTATTTGAAACAGCAATTTAACTCTGTTGTTTATAATCCTGCTGGTATGTCCATGTATTTACATCGAAGCTGTCCTGCTGTTTAGGCAAATCAACACCAACTTAACCAGGAGAGACTAGACCTTCAATTCGACACGGCAC
This sequence comes from Chrysophaeum taylorii, assembly GCA_029834535.1. Lineage (NCBI taxonomy): Eukaryota > Pelagophyceae > Pelagomonadales > Pelagomonadaceae > Chrysophaeum > Chrysophaeum taylorii. Next base: position 23,406 of record JAQMWT010000111.1, read on the forward strand.
TTTCTTGCAGAAAAACCTATGAAGAGATGCATCGGCATTATACCGATAATACCAGCAACAACCGCTGATCGTGGTTGGGTAGATTGGTGTTATGGTAGCGAAACCCGTTACACATACTTTGGACTCATCGGACAAAAGTCTGACTCAAACTGCTAACACACTCGCCTTCATCACTTCGCCCCAACCTGGTACATCTTCCACGTTTAATGCGAGACGCTTGCGTAACTCTAATGATGCTCGCCAGCCTTTCTCTCGCAGCGATTTATCGTATTATCGTCCTGGTGATTCTTACGTCACCAAGAAAACTGCCGGACAGTCCCATGACCGTCCAATTTACCCCACTTTTGACAGGTCCTCGGTCTAACATGAAATTATTAGATCGAACAAACCACACCTAATCACCCTGCGAGAACAGTGTGGCGAACTCACGCATGTGACAGATAATGATACCACGGCTCAGCTACAACATAATATCAACAAGTTATTTGAGACTCTGTTACAATCAGCTGATATTCTGTCAACGACATCTACTGAGGACAACAGTAGTTTACTTCGTCTAAACGAACAGCTCATGTTTGCGGAAGACATCATTTATGATATAGACGTTAATCTATCCTCGACCGAAAAGTCGTTAAACTACGTGGAGCCACAACACCATACTGTCGTTACTGCTCCCGCCCCATCAACAACTCCTCCTACTACAAACACACAGGGTAATCCTTCCCTGTGTCTAACCTCTTCCGCTTCCGCCATCTCGGCTTTACCACCAGCATTATTGTCCTCGCTATCTTCACAGGTCCAATCTGCCCTCAACCTACCATCACAAGCCGAAACCAAAAGGGATGCCGATCACACTTCTCTATCGTCATTTGACGAAAAGCACGGCATGGCTGACGAGGCTGACGAAGCATCACCACCTGTTCAACCGATCATTATTCCAACGAATCTGTTATTGCTGAGGAACTTCTTTACAGCCAGCCTCTCCACTACTTGCCCACATTCGGAAAACGCCTTCCTTACCAACTACATGAAGGTAAACAGTGTCCCTACATTGCCTTCTTTATATTTTGACTCTTGTGCTACCATCTGATGATCCACCTACGATTCGCAATACCCAATCATACAATTCCATTAGACTCCAAATACGCGCCGATTGTTATTCAGACGGCAAAAGGACAACAACGGGCATCACACATGATGTTAACACGCAACATCGTTATTCCCCTACCAGATCATCCACAAGTTGGCTACGTTAAGATCGACTTCTGTCGTGGTTTTTCTCAGATACCCGCCCCTCCTGGCCGGACCGGGGGCCTCAACAACCCTTTCTCCCTACCCGAACCACGGGTGAAACCACCACACGCCCGATCTCAGCGTAATACCTCACGCCATCACGAAATCGGACAATCAAAAGAGGGTAGTATCAAGAAGACAGCAAGAAAGCAATACAAATGCCCGGTACATTGGGTCGAGTGGAAGCGCAGGTGAAGGTGTCAAGATGACACCCCCCCCCATAAATGCAAGATCAATACCAGGGCAACAATCAGGGTAAGTCAGGTGGCAGGCAAGCAAGTGGGGAAAATGGGCATTACTGCCACAGGAGCCCCCTACTTGAGATGAAGTCGTCCTCGACTTCAAGGGTGACGAAGGTCACGCTCACGAATGGTACGATAAGCTCGTTCAGCTACATCAGCAGGAACTTTGTTGCTGTGGAGACCGAAGTTAGTGACGAGGACATCGATTTCATCCGGGCGAAAATCAGTCACACAGGGTTCACAGCCCTCCATGTTTGGTCGTAGGCGTGTGAAGCTACCTCCGTCAGGATCTTTGTATTCTGGTCTTAAGCGCCGCTCAGCAAGAGGCTTAGTAGGATCAAAGACGCGAGGATCATCGCGTGGTCCCAAATCGGTATAATAGTGAAGCGCAACTGTATCATTGTCGTAGTCATATTCTTCGTAGACTTCGGCAACATAGATACGCTTCTTCCACGCGTTGGATCGTCCTTTCACCCTGAAAATCACGAACTTACCATGTTTGAACCGGTCGCGGTCCGAGGGTAAATGCAGAGGGGCTGAAGAAGTGTCGATGGTAGGCACTTTCAAAGGCACAATCCGTTGGACAGATACTACAACCGATTCAGCATCATCGTCGTTAACGTCTTGAATTTCATAAACGACGGGAGAGATCTTTCTAGTAATCATGTAAGGTCCGCGCCAAATGGGCCGTAGCTTGTGGCGTGCTTTAGGCACAAAACGCAGAACATAATCACCTGGGGAAAACTGGATATCAACTTGGTGGGCATCATAGTTGAGCTTTTGACTCTCCTGTGCTTTCTGATGAGCTCGTGTAACGAGTCGACTATAAAATTCAAACTTGTTCTTAAAGTCCACCAAAATCTGATGACGTGATTGCGGTAGAACACGCTGTTCACTCAAAAGATTGTAATCGGGTGGTAACAGGGGTTGCTTGCCAGTACGTATCATGAAAGGTAAAATCTTCGTTCCCGGAATGTACATCCTATTGTACATGAATGACACATATGGGAGGAAATTCGACCAATCTGGCTGACGCTGTTCATCGATCGCAGCTCGCAAGAAGGCTTTGATGAATCGATTGACACGCTCAGTATGATTACTCTGAGGATGATACGGAAGGGTAGTACGATAACGTACGTTGAATTGACGAACAAACGTGCGGAATAACCTGTTCGCGAACTCATTTCCATTATCCGTGACTATGCACCGTGGGAGACATCCCTCGAGTAAAATCTTGTCAACAAACGCGTTCAAGATCGAATAATCATGCTTCGTGTTGATCAGAGCTAATTTCAAGAAATGTGATGCTGCATCGTACATTGCGAGTATGTACGTGTACAGGTCAGCGCCTCGTAGAGGTCCAATCAAATCCATACCTAGGACATAGCAGTCTCCGACGCGATTCGGTTGACAGAGCAAGCCATGGCGCTTAGGCATGGTGGATCGAATCTTCTGACAAATAATGCAGGCATTGACGAACTCATTAACGGATGATGAGACGTTTGGCCACCAATACCGTTCTAGGATTTGATTCGCTGTGGAATCTCGTCCTACATGGCCTCCGAACAAGCCTCGGTGATGCATGGCGATCACACGCTTCTGCATAGACTGAGGGACCACAATAAGACGTTGAGAAGCTGAATCATCGACCTTATACAACACGTTGTCATCAATCTCATATGGTACGGATGACTGCTCGTCTTGATCTTTCTGTTCAGAGTCGAGTTTCCGTCTGATGCGCTTGCATGTTTCATCCTCAGCTTGTTCTTTCGCTATCTCATCGAGAGTGATCTCATCCTCCGCTTGATCCGCAAAAGGGAGACGTTCGACGGAGTCAACTGGCTCAGATTCGTACGAGAATTGAGGCGGTTGTACGTTCTGTCGCGTACTAACTGCTACCATAGCTGCGGTGGGTCCGCTGTCCGTCAGCATGGGCATCGTCACCGAAGAGAAGGTGAAGCAAGCTGTGCCAGGGACATCGGTGGGGATTTCTTGGAAAATCAAAAAAGCTTCATTGATCGGTTCCCCGTCTTCATCTTTCTCGATCAATTTGTCGATAGGGTTGCGCGACAGACAATCCGGAATACGCATGCCAGGGGAGCTTCCAGGTTTGTATCCGAGCTCCCGGTCGAACGCAGCAAGCCGCATAGCCCATCGTGCTAACTGTCCAGACGTATGATTCGAATCCCGCAGAAACGTTAAGTTACGATGATCCGTCTCTAACTTTGTCTGATGACCTTCGATATAAAATCGGAAATTTTCGAGAGCAGAGAGTACTGCGAGGAGTTCCAAGCGCCGAGGATCATACTTCCTCATCGACTTAGGCACGGTTCGACTCCAGTACTCGATAACTCTCTCTTCGATTCTTTCTCTTCCATCGTCGTCAACGACTGGTACTTTTTGAAATAGGTAAGCACCCAACCCATGCGCGGAAGCATCTGTTCGAACGTAGAAAGGCAACGAGCAATCAGGATGGTAGACGCCCTTCGACGTGACAATAGCCTCGATGATGGCATCCCAAGCTTCCTGACATTCTTTCGTCCACTTGAATTTCACGTCCGGCAACGTCAGTTGTCTTAATGGCTCTGCAACTTTCGCAAAATTCCTTACATAACGCCGGCAAAAGCTCCCCATTCCAAGGAAAGATCGCACTTGCTTCTTAGGGTCAGCATCCGACAAAGTGCCAGGGATTGGCATGTGTCTGATGGCTTCTAAAGATCTTGGTGATGGAAGAAGTCCGTTCGGGGTAGATAAATGACCCAAAAACTCAATGACTTCTTGCATAAAATGAATCTTCTTGATCTTGGCGCTGTACCCCTTCAAGGCGAGATGGGGAATAACTTGCACAAGGCACTGCAAGTGATTCTTTGTATCTGCGTGACCGGCGAGAATATCGTCGATATATGCCACGAGATCACGATATAGCCATTGCGACAAGTCAGTGTTCAACTGCTTGCAAAACAAACTTCCGGCTGGTTTGACTCCCAAAGGTAGACGCATGTAGCTGTACGCTCCCAGAGGACTAGTGAAGGTGACCACATCTTGTGCATCCAGCGACAATCGTAAATTGTGATAGCCCCAACGAATATCCAAACTGGAACGACAGAACTTGTCAATGAGAAACATCAACGCGTCAGCCATGCTCACACTCGGCCAGCTATCATCCTTGAGCAATGCATTGAGGCGCCGTAGGTCGACAGCTGCTCTGTAAGCATTGGAAGTGCCAGGCTCAGCACCTTTCTTAGGCAACATCAAAATAGGGAAACCCCATGGAGAATTCGCGGGACGAATAACTCCGTCTCGGGTCCATGCTTCAATCTGCATCCGCAAACATTCAATCTTTTCTTTCGATAACCGATATGGCGAGAGTTTGACGGGAGTCGGGTTCTCTTCTTTGAACCGGAGCGTCACTTCAGGTGAATCAACAGGTCTCATCACATCATCGAAAAATGCCCACGAATACGAGATTAAATGCTTCATCATCAGCTTCTCGTCATCATCTAAGGCAGGATGCTCTGTAATACCCAATTCAGTCATCACCTCTTCGACCTGCGCGACGGTCGGAGGGATGACCTGCATGCTCTCCTGATCCGCTAAATGAGGAGGCATCACCGGTGAAGGTTGACCATGTTCGTCGTGAGGCGCGTCCGCCCACGGAACGTCGTACGTATTGAAATACGCTGGTCGCTCTTTCGCGGTGCCTTCTTCTTCAGCAGTTGCGGAGGGCTGGTTATCAACTTGGTTGTTCTGCATAACAGCAGTGGCGACGGTGCCCCCTGCAAAAGATGAAGCCGTCCCAGGCGATGTAACTGAAGGCGGTGGCGGGGTGGTGGTGGCAGCAGCGGATGGTGAGGACTCGCAGAAGAGTAGAGTTCATCGGGCGCAATCCATGATACACTTCGAGTGGCAGGGTCGAGCGTTGGAATGCGCGACTCTACAGAAAAGGTGAAAACCGTAGAATATGGTGATCAGGTTGGGCTAGCGTAGTCGTCGTAATATTCCGCAACTTACCCAAATTTCGAAGTGAAGGTTCAAACGAATTGTGCACTGCTAGCGCAATCCGCGTCATAGTCGCGGGTGGCACCATACTGCCAAGCATCTTCATAGCTACTGTCTCGGAAACTGTCGCACCCCATTGCCACGTATCAGGAACGGTCATAATTTCCTGGTGCATCTGCAACGTGAGTGGACGGGTGTTCGAGAAATGAGGTCCTAAGCGGAGCTTATTGCGCGTCACCGTGAAGGCAGGGCCGATAGCCGGGCGCGTAGATGAGAAACTGTTCACTATAATGAGCGGGTGACCACCTGTAAATCCCAACGCTGGGCCAAAACGGTCCCGTAAATTCGGTGGTACACGCGATAATAACGGCAGTTCCAAGCGAACATTGCAAGCAAGTAGGCGCGTGCGCGAGCACAGCAGCTCTGGCGTGATACTATAGAAATCAACAATACGCGGCACATAAAATTGGTGATGCACAAAAGGGATCACTGATGGTTCCTGCTCGAGTGTCCATCGTCCAATCACATAAGGTGCGTTGCGGAAATGACGCAGGACCCAAGAAGTAATAGTAGCGCCCTTGCGTGCGTCCCTGTAGTGCAAATTGGCAGTCGATCCATAGATACACGGCGGACTGGCGTGAAAATAAGAGTGCTTCCAAAATCTGAATGCAAATACGACAACACCAAGTCGTATGTACGACGATGAGATTTCCCCAACTCATGCAAAACATAGGGAATCTTCGGAAAATTGAGTTCAAAGGTGGCTCGGGCTTGAGGACAAGCATCCAAAGCCAGGACAATGCGAAATGAACTGCCATATAGCTCATTGCATCGCCGGATACCCAACGTTGATCCTCCAGCGCCAGCAAAATAGACGACGACAAAGGTGTCGGTGATGGGTATCCAAACCAAGGAGGCGTGCTTAGATAGCAGCTCCTTAACAGTCGCCTCCATCTCCATTTCTGGTGTTTTTTCACTTCTTCATCTGGAGGTGGCTGAGGAGGAGGTCTGTCACTCAAGACATCCTCCTCGACTTCGTCGTCGTCAACAGCAGCCGTAAGAGTGGCATGACACACGTCATCAATGGCTTCTAGCTGTATGTTGACACATCCTTCATGCGGTATGATCTCGCCTTCGACCATACGCCGCAATTGCATCCACCACGCGTCCACCTCATCACGGTCCTTGGTAATTTGCCCCGTGAGATTCGAGAATGTGATACGTGTCATACCAGCAGCTCCCTGACACGAAGTATTTCTTCTTCGTCACGAGGACGCGCCGAACCGGGGTCAGTATGATGGTGCGGGGTAGGCTCCGGTCGACTTCGCGGTGGCGGATCGTCGGTCAGTGCCGATACAGCGTCATTATCGTCGTCGGGCGTAACACGCGTAGCATTCGGAGAGGTTGGCCGTGCCTCTCGAGCATGCGCTTGCATGGATTCCTCCATCATTCGCCGAAGTCGATCGTTGTCGATCCGCTGTCGCTCCACTTCTGAGCGTTGTTGTTGAGCGTCGCGGCGGGTATTCTCAAGTTCACGTATGATTTGCTCCATCTGCGACTGGTACATCTCGAATCGTTCGTTGATGGTCTGCAGAACCTCGGGGTCGACATCCCCGCGAAAATCTGTCGCTCTCATATTCACAGATGGTGGCCTAGGAGGTGCACTCTCCTCTGGTCCACGCATCGCCGTAAACGGTTCGGGTTCCGCTCGAGATGACTCCGTAGTATTCATCGCACGTTCGTAGGGTTGTGCGTACGGGAACGTTCGTAGGGTTGTGCGTACGGGAACGTCGGCTCCCCTTGTCTTGAAGTTGCGTCTGACGCAACCGTATCTCCCCCTTCGTCGCCGCGTGGATCCGGAAGGATGACCACGCTCGGGGGGCTGTCGAGGCTATCATATGATCTGGCCTCTCTTCCGATGCCGCTTTCCTCGGCTTCCTGTCGTTGAAGGGCGTACTGAACGGTGTTCTTCCAATAGACGCAAACGGGGTCCCTGCACTGAATCGTTGCAGACGCCCCTGTGCGTCCCGAAACCACTGCGATCGTTCTGTCATTGGCCTCTCTGCCATGATCGCGATTTGCCTGGATAATATGTCTGTTCCGGATGTTCACAACTCACTTGTATTCTTTTCGTCAGACGACAATTGCCGGCAGCCGTCTGACTACTGCGCGCTGTACCGGTGCGCTGGCCTTACGAAAGCAATTGCCTTGCGCGTGAAGACTATGGACGGCCTTCCCGGCGTAGTCGCTCGCCGTCAGGGAGGTGGTCTGACTCGCACGAGCTAGTTAGGTCTTACGATACTGCCTTACAGTATGACGATCGATATGCAAAAGTATGCAAAATGAGTCGTAGTGACTCCGCTCCCCGTTCGATCCGAATCACGTAAAATGAACCCCGCGGAGGTACCCGTGATCCTCTGGATCTTCACCCACAAATGCGTCGGCTTCGCACTCACTCGACCGTTACGAACCGACTCGCCGCCGAGAAACAGGAGATCGATAGTCCGGGAGTTAGACTATCGATTCCCGTTTCTGAGACCACTGTAGTGGTTTTCTCAGATACCCGCCCCTCCTGGCCGGACCGGGGGCCTCAACAACCCTTCCTCCCAACCCGAACCGCGGGTGAAACCACCACACGCCCGATCTCAGCGTAATACCTCACGCCATCACGAAATCGGACAATCAAAGAGGGTAATATCAAGAAGACAGCAAGAAAGCAATACAAATGCCCGGTACATTGGGTCCAGTGGAAGCGCAGGTGAAGGTGTCAAGATGACACCCCCCCATAAATGCAAGGTCAATACCAGGGCAACAATCAGGGTAAGTCAGGTGGCAGGCAGGCAAGTGGGGGAAATGGGCATTACTGCCACACTTCGCTTTATGTCTTCAACCAGTGTATGACCGACATCTCGCTATCCTGAGCATCCTCGAGTGGAACCAGACTAACCTGCCACCGTGTTCAATGATCGAGCTGAGCCCAAGCCGGCGTCACAAGCCGCATAGACAAAGATGTACGTACCATGCGTTGGGCAGCAATTCACCGCCCTCTTGTCTCACTTACAACATCGCGCGCGACAAGCGGCTGAACTTCGCTCCTTGCATTTCCCCTCAAGCGATACCGAAAACAGGGATCTAGGCATACTACAATTACGCGCTCCAACGAACCAGATCGGCCGTGGATTCGCCCTTTGGTTCTCAATCTTCGGAAACAGAACAAATTTGTTCAGCACAATACGCAGCCATTGAATTTATACTCACGCCCAGTGTTTCTCTCACAAAGTCAATCTCCAAACCCTCTGTCATGTTACTTTGATCTGGTTTGTCAACTCCGGCGTTCCTGTCTCAAGCCCTAATGACTTAGGCTTAAATATCAATGGAAAGTTGTTGTTGAGTCTGGTGATACGGCTTCGTATGTTACGTCACCGTTTTCCTACTGTACTATTATTTGAATCTCTCCCCGCCTTTATTAACCATCTTCACCTAATCTCACCAGAGGAAAGGCGCACATTCTATTGTGATATAATTGAGATCATATCCCTGCACAAACAGGAATTTACTAAAACAGCGAAAGTCGGAAGACTTTTACAGCCTGCTGGGCGATTCTCTTTTCGACAGCATGCTGTCTGTCATCAAGCTACTCCAGCCCTTGGTACTACTGGCTGAGACGTGACGCATAATGCGTCATCAAGACCATAACAGTGGCCAACCTTATCTATACTACCCTGATTACTGTAGATGTTGTTTATAGGTTCCCGACCTACGTGGCGACTACCAATCTAGAAGGTGGATATGCATCGCACGCAGATACTACTGGACCAATTAAACTATCATCGTGGCCCATCCTCCATCCACGCCCCTTCCTAAAGATCGTGGATGATCTACAAGCTATTCCCAAGCGGCTTTGGCTACCTAAAGACGTATCAAAAGGCTGGATCCGGGTGTTCCTCGATCCTCCATATATTCCCGTTCCTAAGACGTTTGCACCTTACTCTCGCACAGGTTCTGCTCACCTTACTATGGCTGACCTTGAATCCCGACAGGTCCATATATTTGGAGCCGTTTATGGTTACGTGGATAGTCCAAGCCCTTCCCCAAGTTGGCTTCGCTGCCACCATGGCACCGCCATACAAAACTCGTCAGGTGCGCTCTTGTGATGCCGGCTGCCTTGCCTACAAGGCCACCGACAACTCCGATTACAAGGTTCTCGTTTTGCTCTGGAAGATCATCACCGTCTCATAGTCGCTATATAGGGTCTTCGTGGAAGTGACCGCAAACTCGGCTCTAAAATCCGCCGATGGCTCCATTGCCAACCGTGAGAGTATGCCAATATTATTTTACTCGACCCTCGCAACGGGAAATTACGCTAACCCACTCGACCGGAGTTGATTCGTGCTAACAACCACACCAAACAACAGGATCTCCTCTTGTCTCTACGCCATGACCTTTTGCTGTGACATGGCAAACAATGTCTAGCCTGCCGGTACGTACAGCACGGCAAAGCGCGGCTTTCGCTCATCGTCGCCGATATTAAAACCCTATGTTGGACCCTACCTTCCAACATACTGCCGTGACGAAGAAATCCGTATCCAATTTCATGACCGTTGATAAGCCTCCACCACGCAGCACAGATACGTCTTTGGCACAATGAATGATGTGCATTTCCAGCAACTGCTTGACCGAAATGTCGTTAAACTATATAGTCGTCCTACGAAGATATCTCGCTACTCGTGATAATGAGGACGCACCTCAAGTGACCCTGCTGTGCACCAGGATGACGACGCACCGCTTCCCCTGCCTTAGACACCGAACTCAAGTTCGATGTTCGGCGCAAACGGCACATTCCCGCTCATCCAATTCCTCGTAAGTCCCTCGCACACGGATCCACCGAATATCTCAATGCCAACGAACGTGCTAATCGCTTTCACCGGGTGCATCACTGCCCCGACAACGCCGCTGCCAGGCCCCCAACGTACTTCGCCCTGGATTCTCTGCTTCTGACAGCCTATCGCGACTTATGCACCGACTGCATCGCACACAACAAGCGCCACCCGCACAAGCACCAGTGCGACCAAGCCGCTTTGAGCAAACCCACAAAGCCGGTGAAGTCTGGGCGTGCGACGGCGGCTATGTGACCATCCCATCCGAATGGGAGGCTTCACATATGGATCGTCTTCAAGGACACATTTCGAAATTTCTCTTGGTGTACTTTACACGCACCACCAACGCCACGGAGTTCCTCAAGCTCTGATTTTGTGTATGACTTCTGTCGTACACAACTCAATGTGCACACGCGCACCCTTTACTCCGATGCATTAAGCGCTTTAGCCAGCATTAGCTCCCCGTACCGCGTCGATAAGGGCATTCAACTCATTGCCTTCCCGCCGTACATGCACCACTTTAACTTTGAAGTTGAGTCTGCCATCGGTTTCATCGCCTCCGCCTCCTCAACTCGCCTTCGTTCTCTCCTTAATGCTCACTATCGTGGCGCCAAGATCGTGGAACCAGCTATCATGTTCCCATGGGCGGTGATACACACCGTTCAAAGCTATGACCTTCTCGAACGCCTCGCTCGAGCGCATTCATCATGCTATTCTGAGTCCGCAACAGCTACTCTACAACCAACTCAGCACTCCCCAACACGATATGCTCAAGATTTTGGCGCTGAATGTTACCTCCTATTGGAGCCCCATGAACACCACAATGGAAACGTGCCGCCGCAAATATCGTATCTCTGTTGCGCCAACGCACAAAACCCGCTCGTCTCCCCACGCGTCGACCATCTCGCTGACGTCGTCCTCAACCCTGAAAACGGACAATTTGCGTTTCGTCAAGCTGCAATTCGCCATGTTGCAGCATCCTACTCCGATCCTGAACTGGCTCCTCCGCCACACGCTCCTTCGCCTTTCTCGCTCACACCCCACACCACTATGCAAGACCGTCATTCAGAGGGGACAAGGACTCCTCATCCTCAGAGGGGCACTCCCACCTCCTTCAGCTCCTCCTTCTTCGTCCCCTACTCCGGCCTCTTCTCCCTCTTCTGACGCTACCGCCGACGAATCTGGCTCTATGTCACCGCCGCCCTTGCTTCCTTCTTACAAAGACGACTTTTGCACAAGATGACCTCATTCTTGTCCCAGGTTCCAAACAGCCTACACTCGCAAGGCCACTTCTATGAAAACTATCCGAGCCCGGTTACAAGCGTCGCTATTGGTGCTTACAAAGCCGCTGGTGGCAAGCTCGCCGATTTCCGCTGGGATCTTCGCCACCATTTTTACGTTCAAGTCTCCCGCCCTCTCCGCCCTTCATCTCCGTGGTGGTATCCTCTGGTCTGCTATCTGCTCAGAGGGGAACATGCGTGTTAGCTCGTCTTCTTCTCCCGTTGCGCACTGACTTGCCCGCTACCCGCACGTCGATGGTTACTTCGCCCACGCCAAGTGCGCATCCAGCATCCCAGCTGCAACCTTTTTAACTGCTGATGGTTCACCTACGTGCCCTATTCCTCAGCCCCTTTTATCTGCGTTCACTGAACACACTGCTGCCTTCGGCACTTCTTCCTTACAATATGCACTTTAACTGCTGATGGTTCACTTACGTGCCCTATTCCTCAGCCCCTTTTATCTGCGTTCACTGAACACACTGCTGCCTTCGGCACTTCTTCCTTACAATATGCACTTACGTACCTGGCGCCGACCAGCTTTATTGATCACAACTTATCCGAGTTTGGCGCTACTTCTGCATCTCTGGCTGACTTGGAGGAATACCTTCTGGTCTCTACAGAGTTTATCACCCAGGTCTTACGTACCGACCCTACTATCCATATCCAACTGGAATCTGCCCCTACTACTCCTACTGACGCTGTTTCCGCTTATCCCGAAGTTGCGCACACTGCCTCGACCGCAACGTCGCTAAACTATAATTCACCAGCCACTGTTGGTCCTGACGAATATAAGGTCCAAGAAGCGGACGTTTCCATTGACGAATATAAACTTAAGTGCCTCCACGGTTTGTCGCCTGAAAACAGGCACGCCTACCTCAAGGCCATCGCCAAGGAACTCCACGACATTATCCGCTTTGGCTGCTTCAAACTTTCCTTACCCGACGGTGTCTCTCGTCCTATTGACAGCAAGATGGTGCTGAAGATTAAAACAGACTCTGCAGGCAAATACGTTAAGCACAAGGCTCGCCTCGTACTACGTGGCTTCCTAGCATCTCTTGGCGCCGATTTCTTTGGTACCTTCAGCCCCATGGCCACTATGACCGCAATCCGGGTACTACTAGCTATTGCAGCATACAAGCAATTACCTGTCTACCATGCAGACGTCCCGAACGCCTTCGTTCAGTCTGACATCGATGCCAATGTCTATGTTCAATTACCAGACGGCATCAAGCTTATCGACCCCGATGACGCTAAGTACAAGGGCCGACGTCTACCGAAACTGCTGAAGTCACTTTGTGGACTTATGCAATCACCATCCCTTCGGAACAAAGAGATAGACGGCTTCTTCCGTAGCCTTGGTTACAAACGCCTGCATTCGGACTCTTGCCTATATGCTCGAGTATCCGCACATGCTAAGTTCGTCGTATGCAGTCTGTCTGTAGACGACATTGTTGTTGTGTCCAATGACGACCCTCTTCGTACTGAATTACAGGATGCCCTCCACAAACGGTATGCTGTAGAGCAGTTTGAACCTGTCCATACCCTCCTAGGCATGCGTGTGTGTCGCACATCTGACGGCTCCATTTCACTGGAAGTGCACGCCAAGCTGGATGAACTCTTCGCTGATCACCCAGTCTTGCAGCAACTGACCCCGCTTAAATATCCTATGTCATCGTCCTTCAAGTATAAAGATGGCACTCCCAGCACTGAAACAGAGTTGTACATCAATTCGCACTTTGCCACCCTCCTTGGCAAGCTGGTGTTCATGCAAGTTGCCTGCAGACCTGACTTCTCGCAAGCCTTGGGCAGATGTTCGCGTGGTATGCATGCACGAACATATGTTCACGTCCAAATGCTATAGCATTTACTTCGCTACCTCAAGAAGCCGGAAAACCGCTCACTTCGCCTCTGGTTTCACCCTAAAGGTAATGCCATTGAAGCTCACCTTCGCACTGTCTCCGCTAATCGAATTGATCTATCCACTGTGGTCGACTACCAACCACAGGATGTATATACTGGACAGTTTGACCCCTTAGTTGCCATGGTTGACGCTGACAATGCCCCTTCCTTAGCACAGGAAGATAGGAAATCTACCACCGGGTTTGTCTTCTATCTTTTCAACTGCCTTATTGGTTGGAAAAGCAAACTTCAACCGATTGTCTCCTGCTCAACTCACGAAGCTGAGTTGATTGCCCTCAGTATTTGTGCTGATGAAGCTGTTTGGCTACGCAAGCTGCTGTTGGAACTCTCCTTTGTCGTCAACCCCACCTTCTACGTCAACAATGCTAATGGTGAGAACACCGCTGATCATGTCGACTTCGATGACAATGACAACCCAATTGATGAAGATATGCGCTTCATCAGAAGCCTACCTATTTTGTCTGACAATGCTGCCGCTGTTCACACCTCTAATAACCCAGATGGGTCCTCTCGATCCAAGGCACTGTCGACCAGATGGTTTAAGATTCGTAAGTACATATCGCTTCAGAAAATACGAGTCCATCATGTTCCTGTCAAGCTAAACGTGGCGGATGGTTTTACAAAGCCACTTGCTGCTGAGTTCTCCACCTTTCGCTCTCTACTCGGTATGCATCATGCCTCTGACGACAATCCTTTACAGGATTGAATATGCCTAACCCTAGTGACCGCAGCGTCGTTAAACTAGCAAACTAGCCCTGGCCCTACCTTCTTTTGCCACATTTTTTTTTGTACGTGTCGTGTGAGTGTCACTCATGTCTTTTTCTTGGCACGCCCGTGGCCGTGGCCGTGGCCGTGGCATCTCTCCAGTCGTTCGAAGGACAATTCCACGCTCGCTCTCCACGGCCGAGCCTTCTCCCAAGTTGGTCCAAAAGCGACAACCCATAACCATGTCACTCGTACTACCTCCCAGGCTGCTACTGTCTCACCGACACCAGCTGAACCTGTTTTACCACAATCCCTAACACTCCAGGCTTACCCTGATCGCCGACTGCGGTTGCGATGGAGGACGGTGCCTCATGAATCCTGAGCCTTGCGAGGGCATCCGCCCTCCCGGCGTAGGTTGGCACCTATTCGCCTCCCGGACGGGCCGGTTGGCAGCCGGAACGTTCGCAGTGGGACGGGGTATGGCCGGGGGGCGCAGACGGAAGGTTATCGACGAGTTGGTTGTCAGTCACATCGCGGTCTCCTCGTCGCATGGCGACAAGCTTGATGGTCACTCTCCGCCGACCGACCTTTCGGCGCTCCTCGTCTACAGGCCCGTGATTCCGGACTGGCTCCTGTCGGTCCGGCCTGGCTCCCATGGTCGGGAGAGGTCGGAAGTTAGTTAGTTAACACTCCAGGATGGCCCCAACATGGATTTTGCCCTGATTGAACTAGGATTCTCTCTTTTTGAGAGCTTCCGTACTCCTGCTACGCCCTTTCTCTCTTCTGTTATGCGAGCGGGAATCTCTACGGCACTCAACTCGATATATGAATCTGCTGACTCTTTACTGTTTGTGGAACTTACGACGTTCATATCTATGCGCCTACCCATTACTACATTTTGGGACGCTGCTCCTGCTATTACTTCTATTGGCTGCTACAGAGGCCCCAAACGTGAACGTTTCATCTTGTCATCCTACTGTACGCAATGCCTCAACGATTTGGGGCAGCCTACATTTCTTGCTTCTACCACGTATAATTCGAAGTCACAAGCACCTAGTGAACTCCCCACTGAAGTGCTGAGTCACCTCAACACAGATGACCACAAGAAGAATGGTCATATTCCCATCTCAACTATCACCACTAACATTTGTTATGCTTGTCACAACACCGATCAGGCGCCCATACAACCTAACGTATGTGCACGTAATGCTACTTCCTTCCAACCCTCCTGTAATGGGTGTTCAGTTGGTCATATACGCGCAACCATCATACGCACGTATCATTTGCCAAAGGAGCTACATACTCTCTTAACCAGCAATCTAACGCAACATTCGTCACTTGCTCATTTAGTCTTATCAGTAACCGATGCAGCCACAGACTCCACTACTCAACTACCATTGGCACTGGATCTTCGGCTTATTACTCAGATGCACCTGGAGCATCTTAACTTTCTTGTAACGCTCGAGCGAACACAAGCTCGTAAAACTCAGGCTATGTTCAAGCCCACCAAATACCACCATGTGATTCATACTGTTGTCCAATCGTGGGTACAACACCTTGACGACTACGTATCATCCTCAGACGATACAAAGCCGCCATCACTCTTGGATGTAATGTTCGGTCCCACCTATACTTCGGCCGAACGTCAAGACTTTCTGCACTTCCTAAACACGAAATACCCCCTACTTGCACAGCATGTGTTGACCGAAATGTCATTTAACTACTCACTTCCCTCATCAGAATCTACTCTGGAAATGTCTTCGCCATCGACACACCCTGCTCCTTCTGCCTCGCCTGATGATGTCGATGCATTGCGTCAACAAGTCGAACAACTCCAGGAAACTCTTCGCCTATATATTCGCAAGGTCAACACCCTTAGCGCTGAGAATCTATCTCTGCACACAGATCTACAGGCAGCCATTGCTTCAATTACCTCCCTGGAAAACCGGCTCTTTCCTCCTACAGCCAATGCACACGTGTTGCTTGTAACACTGTTCAAGATCACAGAGCTACTGTCTCGCTTAACGCTAACAGGTCATGACCAATATGCCGCCAACCATTCCTCCACGGACGATCACCTCCATCGTCTGCGTGATAATTTGCTCTCGTGTATTCAAAGCATTCCCTTCGCATGTGAATCGGAAGACCCTTCTATCCTCTCGGATCCGTTCGCTGAGTCCAACTTTTTGGAAAACCAACTGGACACCCTACAACTTGACTCACTAGTGCCATCCCTACTGAATGCTTTACTTGCACTCACGTTTCGTATGGTACCACACCATTCTACTATTGGCGTTCACCGCCTGACAGCAGAAGCTGACGAAGACGATACCGATACTCTCGAACCAGTAACGTCCACCACCTCAGATAGCTTTAACACACTGTCTGTCGTACCTGTGTTTCGTAATGCTCTGTTCAAAAGCGTCAAGTCGACTCTCAGCTCCACCAAGTCCAAGCCCTAAGACACCCTGTTACACTCTTGATGCCTCTTATGTGACCTCTGCGACCATCAAGACTGTATTCTCCTTCCTTTCCTTTTTTTTTTCTTCTTCTTCATCATCATCTTTCTCAAGATTTGCTCTACAGTCGCACCTTGCGCTTAAGACATCTCGAGGGGGTGCAGAGAAATCTGCTGCCTCTTACCCTTATCCGTCCGTTGAGAACGTGATCTCTTCCTTACCCCTTCTTCTTCCTTTCTACACAATCTGATAGTCCTCTGATTTGTGCCTACGCTCATCATCATGGTCTAGCGCGTCCCGAGGTATGTAGCACTATACACTTAACCTTCCTCGTGTAGTTCTAGATGCCGCCTGTCGTGTTCTGAGGATATAGGGAACATAACCTTTCATTCCCCGAATTAACCTTCCAGACGCTCACGATGAGACGGGATGGTTTCCCAGGGGACTTACCACTGCTTGCTAAATGCTCTGCAAGGGGTAAGGAAGGTGAGGGAGAGCCGTATTACGGAGAGAAAGCCCCCGAGTAGGAGAAGTGTGAAAGAAGGAGCAAAGAACGCCAGTGTCGTACACATTATAGTGTGGCGCTCTGGGCCCCCTCAACGTGTGGGAAAGGCTTTATGCGTTCCAGACGTTCTTGAGTGTGAAGCTTGTGTACGATACATGAGAGCATCGAATAAATTAAACATAAAACAACAACATAAACGATGAGGCTACATTACACTTAACATTAGGAGGAAGTTGGGCGTGTTGTTACATTACGTAACGAATCAGCATCCACAATGTCTGATGTATGGTCCAATTCATCATCACTATTGTCTTCAAGTTTCTTTAATTCTGGAGAGGAAGTGACATGATATTCGAGCTGGTCACTATAGGTAGTGTTGTTCATAGTCGTCACGTCGCAGAGATCAGCGAGTGGAGACATGACATAAGACAAGTAGGACATAGCAGCATCCGGAGGTAGAGTACGCAGTTCAGTTGCAGGAATAACACGATCCTGTGCATCAGACATGGCGGTATGTAAGCCAACAGCTGTATTTTCGATTAAGAGTTGCTGTGTCTCCTCAAATGTGTTTGGAGGAGATTGTTCAACTGAAGCAATAATGGACTTGGAGATAAGGTGAGCTAAAACAGCAAGGGCGGGTAATGTAGCGTCCTGGTGCATCTGGTAGTTAGAAAACAAATCATCCAATAGTGACACATGTTTGGTGTTATCGGCTAATTGCGAGGTGAGAGCATCATTTGCGCTTTGAAGTTGAGTGATGGTCCCCAAAGCATCGGAGATTTGTAAGTCACGTTCTGCAAGCTGTTTATCGCGCTGGGTGACATGCAAAGAAAGTGACTGGATTTCTTCTTTTAGAAGTCGTAAAGTTTCGTGTACGTTGTCAGGAGGCTCAGCTGTAGGAGTAAGCACCGCATGTTCATGTTCAATTTAGCGTCTGAAAATGAATCTATTATTGCAGAGGGATAACCAACTTAGATAAGAACATTATTGAATGCAGTCTGACGATCTGGGACTAAATTAAGGAGGTAGTCCACCATCGGTGGCGATGTTTCACGAGAGGAAGTGTGAATCTGATGCATAACATCATTAACGAAACATTCAATGTGAACTTCGAGAAGGGCATCAGGGGTTGTGACGACACACACATTGTCTTCGACAGACTGTAATAGCGACCAGGCGGTAATAAGTATTTCGATATTGACAGTCGAAATATGAGGAAGTTGCAGAAGCAATGGGGAGTTATCATCGTCCGAGCTGACTACTATGTCGGAGCTGTCAGGGTTGTGAATGGCCATGTATTTAATGAGCGCATCTTTGAGCTGTTTACTAATTGGGATGGACTTTCCAAAGCGCAAGATAGCAGCTCGGATATGAGCTGAGGGGTCATTATGACACGAGAGAAGAAACGTGTCGAGACGATTCTTCATTAATGCGGTCCCGTGTTGTGAGAGGTTGCACATCACACATATCAATAAAAAAAAACTGGGCGAGGGATTCCAGAGAGCTACACTATTATGTGTGCGACACTGGAACATTTCACACCTATCTCTACAAGAGGGTTTTCTCTCCGTAATGCGGCTTTCCCTCCTTCCTTCCTTCCCCTTCCGCAATTACTTATTCATGACTATGAGGAGCCCAGTCTGAAGCTCTTTTCCAACATGGAGTAGGCCTCCAGGTGCGTACCGTCAGGTACGGGGTTTTCTGTTTAATTAACAGAGGCTTCGTTCCTCGTTGTCAGTGTAAACGCTTCTATGGGACCTAATGTCCTTAAGGAGTTAGGGCTTAAATCCCTACCTTGTGTAGTAGCATGTGACAAGCGGAATGGTCTGTACACGCCTAAGACTGCACGCAGTCTCTACCATGTACCCGGAGAGGGTCAAATCTCTCCAGGTTATGGGCCCAGATGCGTAGGTGTGTCAGCCCAACTGTGTTGTACGTATAAATGGAGTGATCAATTTACGCCGGATCACGAGTACAATGCGACAATGTGTTTGGCGGTGGTCTACTGCACATATTTGTTGTACGACGGTATGTGCCCACCAGTTAAATTGGTTTGTGACCGAGTTGGGTCGGTCACTGGTCATGTGCACTCGCATAGCCAATAAAATTAAAATTTTCCCTACACAAGCCGCGGAAACTTGTACGGGTTTTTCGTCCTATTCCCCAACAAAAGACTGTCTGCTCGAGAATTAATCCATTATTCAGTCTCAAGTCATCCTGTTTTTAAATAACATGTTGATTTGTTTGGTCTTGTAAATAAGCCCACGCTTAAAATAGCGTACTGTACATATGACCCGCACTCAAGAAGCCCTTCATTCTTATGTGTCGAATCTGTATATCAATCCTCTAACCTACCTTGATCAGTCACGATACTTCTCCTAAAAATACCAATGTCCAGAATGCTCCGGAATACAGTCAAATCCTTGATAACGAAGTAGATGCCATCTTTTCAAGATGGATATCCGAGAAAATTAACGAATTACATCTGCATTAATGAAGATGCCCTGCCCGAACATTTAAAGACTTGGCACGTCAATTCATCACATCAACTATCAGTTGATGCTCGTAATAATCTCGAACGACTTTACTACCAAGAGTCATACAATCTCGTTCGTCCCGAATTAAATGAGGATGTTGAACGTGCCCTCACTTTATTAGATACGCGACTCCCTAAATCAATTGTGTATGATTCAGCTCTAACTAACATATCCTTTACACGTCTCTCTAGTACCGACTGGATCAAACACTGCGAAACTTATGCTGGTTTCTTGTGCACATTTTTTAATCTGGAATCACAAGACAAACCCGCACTCGCTATGTGGCCTCAATTAAAGAAGATATATGCACTCACTGCACATAGTTTATTAATATTATTATTATTACTGCACATCCTAATAAACTACGTGCAGTAATGCTTTTAGCTTACCATTACTATGAGACAGTGTCTTGTACAGATGCCACTGAGCTTAAATCTCAGTTTAATCGAATGTCTTTAAATGTTAATTGGCATGCCCATGTATTTGTCGAACAACTCCTTGCTTTCCAATCTCAGGCAGAGCAATTAAATAATGATGAAGCATCAATCCAATTTAATGATTCCATAATCACTCTCGAAGCTCACGAGGAGATCTACCGTCTATATGCTAATCCCTCGGATCACGAGCGCTATTCTCAATCTTTATTGGAGTGGTGTAAACTCTACGAGACACGCTCTGGGAACAACTCGATTCACGATCCTGAATTGCTAAAGCTAGTTGATCCTAACGACGTTCGTCCGTTATTGGAGTTCTTGTTAAAGATATATAATGAAACAAAGTTTCCCTCTAACCGACGCTTGGATAAACCCGCTTCCTGGATCCCTTACATCCCTGGTACTACCGCTACCAAGCCACCTAAGGTATTATTGATGGATACTATTCATCAATCCCACGACTCTCTAAACAATGCTTATTCGTTTTTAGCTACTGTAGCTGGACAATCTGGCTTCAACGCTCGTAAGCTTCGTAATGCAAAAGATAAAGCATCGACAATTTTACCTCGTGACACGTCGTACTGTCGCCCACCTTCAAATTATAACGTCAAAGGTACCAGCTTCGATCGTCCTGCCTACTCACCCTCCTCTAACCGTAATGCACGCTCTAATATGTCTCTTATGGACCGGGCTACTTTTCAAGTTGATCGTCTTCGCCATCTGTTTGGTAAACTACATGAAGCGAATCCCAACCCCTCTACCGACTCTAAAATGGTACAGGCGGAAATGAAAAGCTTACTGAGTACCCTCTGGACAACCGCTTCTCAAGCTTCGACACAGTCCTTAGATCCTGACGAAGCCACCCAAGTTCATCTCTACTTATCTCGAGTTGATACTATGTCCAATACCATAATGAACCTCTTAGATGCCGATAAGGAATCTCTTTCAGAAGAAAAGTATCAAGCTGAAACATCTGCCTAAGCGTCCCCCAGTGATGCGGACAGGGGGACTGCTGATACAAGAAGGTGTTCCCTTCCTGTCCATTAAGGATGATGAAATCGATAACATCCTCAGCCGCTATTGCAGCACATGTGCTAAAGCAAGAATGCATCGTTCGTCGTCAAGCTCGGGAAACTTCCTGCACTCTGAGCTCCCAATAATACGCCCAACGAAGATAATGAAGATGGCACAGATCCCCTGTGTTGCTACCAAAATTAAACACGGTTTTACACTCGTCGTTGTGCCTTCCGAACAAACGCAAGTTTTCATGACACAGTAGTGTTTGGTCAAGCTCAACACATGCGCGTTATGCAACAATGCTTAAAGCATACAAATTTGATTGCCGCTAATGACGCGCCAGGATGGCGACGACACGGCGTGCCTCAACATGTAATGCTTTAAAAACGTTATGCTGATCCACATACATCGGCAAAGCTACCCGAGTCATCACCTGCATCCAGACTGCGCGGATACGCAGAGTATTACACATGCGCGATTATAAGGACGTCATTCCCGCTCTCCAAAGCATCCAAATGTGGGATATGTAAGCTAGACGTTGCGCTTTTCCTACCCAAGCAAAACGACCATAACGATCCCGATCTGCACATCATATATGACCGTGGGAAGATAAACTGGTATACATCTTTAGGTTGAATTTAAGGACAATCGTCTATCCAGAGTAAAATTGATGATAATGTCAAGATTACTTGTTTTAGAATGAACCTGTTGCCTACTCTACCAATTTATTCGCTACAACAAGCAAAAGCGCGTAAAATGGAACTTCGCTCACTACAGTTCAGACTATTGCTTTTAATGAACAACGCGAAATAAACACATATTCCACCCTCATGGAACGCGTAATTACGTCCCATGGCTTAAACCATCTTGGAGTCAATGGCATAGCTGCCTTACATACGCAAGCACACCTCCGTATGACGCAAGGTTACCGTTTCTTCACACAGTAACAGTGCGGCTCACGAACACCTACACTTACTTTGCTCTGGGATGTCCACTCCTGCATTCTTGGCTTGCGCTTCTAATGACTTGCATCAACATCAACGTTAAAGTTCGTTGAGAGCGACGACAATGCACATGCTACGAAGACGTTTGGTAATTCATCAAGTTTTCCCATCCCTACCAAGTTTCTGACATATGTCCATCGAGCATCGGACGCTGAACGTGCACGATATTACACTGATATAGTGGAATTGACATCACCATGCACAAATCGCAACATAATCAATGGGAGATCCACTTCCACCTTCGAGCGTGATATGGATGATTCCTGTTTCCAAGTGCTCTAAGTGTACTTGAGCTTTTAAAGCCGCTTGTTCTTTTCATGGAAATGACACCACCACACTCCGCATCGTATGAAGACCATATACGAGTTGCTAATCTCATCTTCTCAACGATGCACTATACGGTGGATATATGTGACCGATTTCCATGCTATCTGTGTGGAGATTATCAAGCCAGAGAAGATGGATCCTCGTTGCACGCAAATATAACACCGGCCCTCTTGATCTGCTTTCATGGCCTAACAAACGAGTCACTTCCTTTCTGGACATTGCAGACCACGCTAATTCCATCAGTCGCAAGTTAATAGTCGACGAACCTTGGACGCAGGTCTTTCCTGACATACCATTCGTGTCCACACCTAAAACCTACACAGTCGTACAGGATCCGTGCGCTTAACTGTGACTGAGCTTGAAACCTTACTATGCTGTTCCTTCGTCTGCACTCTAACAAAACAGTCGACATCCCAGTCAAGATGAAATGGAGGGCACTTTCTTGGGATTCTTGACTAATTCAAGAAAACCACTTGCTTGCATGAGATCCCCTATTGAACTCAAAGCTTTTGTGCTCCTCTATAATATTATGGGACGTTTATTCCCTAAATCTATCACATTACCTGTGTCCTTTCGTATTACAACTATCGAATATAACCAACCATCTCACAGGTTATTTCTAAATAAATCCTCTACTTCCTCCATCATTTACATCACCGGTGGAAGACATACAGGCGGAGACATAACAGTTTCTAACTCCTCTTCTAAATACCAGGCACATATAAATGCTTTTGGCGAAACCTACCTTCCTAACACATGAGCCGGAATCGATAAGACTGCTTCTCTCGAACGTCTTACTGGTTTTCTTTGGCTTTGCCAAGCATACCATCATAATAATGAAAATCAAGACCCGCGTCATCTAGTACAAGCACTGGTCACCTATACTTCTCCTGTATTTCATGATTCTTTTGTCTTCTACCCTCAGGAAAATCGTCTCGAATTTATCGATAAAATGTTTGCTTTAAGTGACATGCATCTGTCCCAAAGCAGATATCTGGGCTTTATTACATCAAGCGATAGGAAGATGGGTGCTAAAGTTCATTCTATATCACTCCTACTCCTACCATTCGTGGATTTGCTAATATGCTCGTGTACGATCCGACTCGATCGCATTCGACACTACTCAACTCGCGAATTGGCACGCGCCAATAACTTCAGCAGCGTACCAAATCAATTTTCTTTTGTCTTTGTCCCCGGACCTATGCTGTGATAATCGCCAATGCTATTCCGGCTGGAACATATCATCTAATTTATAAACATTTGTGTCAGCTTGTCTATGACTTGCGTAAATTAACGCTATCACCATCGTTTGACCCTGATCATGCCCTCTAACCAAAAACTATAGGTCAACCTTCTTCACAAATATATTCCCAACAGATACATCCTTAATATTGCACCATAGTTCCATTACAATGTTCTACATCTCCAATAAAAAACTCTCATGTTGTGATAATCTTGCTTCTAACCACGAACTTCCATCTTTTCATCTCGATTCAGTCGCTCATGTCTTCCTCTCTAACACCTCATCCGCAGATATATCATCTCCTACTAAAGAAAAACAAGTTACTCTTATAACTGGAGAGATTTGACCCTCTCCGGGTACATGGTAGAGACTGCGTGCAGTCTTAGGCGTGTACAGACCATTCCGCTTGCCACATGCTACTACACAAGGTAGGGATTTAGCCATAACTCCTTAAGGACATTAGGTCCCATAGAAGCGTTTACACTGACAACGAGGAACGAAGCCTCTGTTAATTAAACAGAAAACCCCGCACCTGACGGTACGCACCTGGAGGCCTACTCCATGTTGGAAAAGAGCTTCAGACTGGGTTCTTCATAGTCGTGAAAGAAAAGGGGCGGAAGGGTAAGGGAAAGGAAGAAAGAGGGAAAACCGTATTGCGGAGAGAAAACCCTCGTGTAGGGATAGGTGTGAAAATGTTCCAGTGTCGCACACATAACAGTGTAGCTCTCTGGACCCCCTCAACGTGTGGAAACAGTTTATGCATTTCAGACGTTCTTGAGGCGGAACTTGTGCAATATACATGACAATGGAACAAACGACAACAGAACAGGACAAATTAATTATGATGTCGAGCGTGTTGTAATGTTACGCAAAGAAGCTGTATCAGTATCAACGTTAGATGTATGGTCCAGTTCATCTTCACTATTATCATCCAGTTCCTTTAACTCTGGAGAAGGTGAATTATGAACATCAGATGGTGGGTCGTTCGTAGTGTTAGTATTGTGCGTAGTCATTGCATCACTCAAGGTAACCAAGGGTGATATGACAGATGAAAGGAAAGACATAGCAGTGTCCGGAGTAAAAGCTTGTAGGTCCAATGCAGGAACAACACGATCATTTGCATCAGACATAGCTGCATGGAGATGATGAGCTGCTGCGTCGATTTGAACTTGCTGAGCCTCATTATACGTATTTGGAGGGAGCTGTCCAATAGACGAGATAAGTGATCGAGAAATAATATGGACAAATACAGCAGAAGACGGGATTATGATGTCCTGATGCATCTGAAGACTTGACAGGATGTTGTCTAGTAGAGACACATGCTTGATGTTCTCAATCACTTGGGTGTTTAAATTTTCGTAAATTTCTTGCGTCTGTGTGAGAGATGTTGATGCAAGCGATAGTTGTTGCTCTTGTGCCTTCAATTGCTGTTCGGTATTAGTGAGACGCAAGGATAAAGACCGAACCTCTTCTTTTAATTGATGTAAAGACTCAGTCATATTATCGTTAGTTTTATCTAGCGTAGGTTCAGCGGGTGGATTGTCGATCGGCGCTGGTGAAACATCTTCAGAAGAAGTATCATCTGAAAAGACATCATTTATGTCCAAAGGGTAGCCAATCTGGACTAGCACATTTTCAAAGGCAGCTTGCTGTATGGGTGTTAGTTGACGAAAATAATTAATTAAAAGAAGAGATTCGGTCTTTATCCTTACGTCTCACTAACACCGAACAGCAATTGATGGCACGAGAACATCAACTATCGCTTGCACTAACTTCTCTCACACAGATGCAAGAGGCCTCCGAAACACTAAATACTCGAGTTACCGAGAACACCAAGCATGTCTCTATGTTAGATAACATCTTGTCAAGTCTTCAAATGCATCCGGACACCATAATCCCGATCTCTGCTGTATTTGTCCATATCATTTCTCGGTCGCTTATCTCGTCTATTGGACAGTTCCCTCCAGATACGTATAATGAGGCATAGCGAGTTCTAATCGATGCAGCAGCTCACAGCCTCCACCCAGCTATGTCTGATGTACATGATCGTGTTGTTCCTGCGTTGGATCTACACGCTCTTACACCAGATGCTGCTCTGTTCTTCCTCTCGTCTGTTATGTCACCCTTGGTCACCTCGAGTGATGCAATGACTACGCACAATGCCAATGCTGCTAACGACCTATCCTCCGATGATCATAATTCGTCTTCTCCAGAGTTAAAGGAACTGGGCGATAATAGCGAGGATGAATTGGACCACGCATCTGATGTTGTGGATCCCGATACTGCTTCTTTACGCAACATTACAACACGCTCGACGTCATAATTAATTTGTCCTGTTTTGTTGTTGTTTGTTCCATTGTTCACTGTTCTCATGTATATTGCACAAGTTCCGCCTCAAGAACGTCTGAAATGCATAAATCGTTTTTACACGTTGAGGGGGTCCAGAGAGCTACACTATTATGTGTGCGACACTGGAACATTTCACGCCTATCTCTACAAGAGGGTTTTCTCACCGTAATACGGCTTTCCCTCCTTCCTGCCTTACCCTTCCACAATTACTTATTCATGACTATGAAGAACCCAGTCTGAAGCTCTTTTCCAACATGGAGTAGGCCTCCAGGTGCGTACCGTCAGGTGCGGGGTTTCTGTTTAATTAACAGAGGCTTCGTTCCTCGTTGTCAGTGTAAACGCTTCTATGGGACCTAATGTCCTTAAGGAGTTATGGCTTAAATCCCTACCTTGTGTAGTAACATGTGGCAAGCGGAATGGTCTGTACACGCCTAGGACTGCACGCAGTCTCTACCATGTACCCGGAGAGGGTCAAATCTCTCCAATAAGGAAAGCCATATTTGTAGGTAAACGTATGCGACCTAGGGTACTTCAAAGGAGTGAGGGACTTCAGTATAGGGAGATCGTCGAACAAATAATCGATATTAGCTTGGACGTCTAACACGCTTGCTCCCTGCGGCGGCCCCGGCCGTCCCGGAGTGAGACGGTGCCTGCTCGCCTCCCGGGCTTGCCGGTTAGCACCCGGAAAGTCCGCGCTGGGATGGGGTTCTCTCGGTTGGGCAGAACGCGACGGACAGGTCCATTGTTCGTGGACCAACACGTCCGCGGCCTGCGACGCTTTTGCACGGCCTCGCACAAGACCGCGCGCAGTGGCGGTCCACCATCAACAAGTCCGTCCTCGTCCCTCGCCTCTGCCCCAACTGCGTGATTTTCCTCTGTGATTCCGCACTGGCTCCTGCCGGTCCGGCCTGGCTCCCATGCTCGGGAAAGGTCTGAAGTTGGATAGTTAGTATAAAGACATCGATCCATCCGGCGTTCTGCAGACGCGCATTCCCAGGAGTGTGTGGACTGGTTCGAATTGTTCCACCGAGAAACGCTTATGTAGGGCTTATTGGAGTTCTGTGCGCAGAGTATCATCGTTAGCAACTATGCCGATATCATCCACAGAGAGGCTGCAGATTGGAAATCGAGCGTGAGTAGAAGTGCGAACATATAGACAAGTGTCCGCATGTAGTCGATTGTACCCAGGACTCCGAAAGAAGCTGTCGATCTCCTTATTCCAGAGAGAGGGAGATTGCCTGAGTCCGTAGAGAGACTTAAGCAACTTGGGTAAACGGCGACCACGATATTTGTCGTCTTGAGGATCAAGCAACTTGATGCCATCGGGAAGCTGGACGTAGACGTGCGCGTCGATGTCGGACTGAACGAACGCGTTGTGCACGTCGGTGTGGTACACGGGGGGGTTCTTGTAAGCAGCAATGGCGAAGATGACACGTATAGCAGTCATCGTCGCCATGGGACTAAACATCCCAAAGAAGTCGGCGCCAAGCGAGGCTAAGAATCCATGCAAGACTAACCGAGCCTTGCGCTTAATACATTACCAGGAGGCATTGGTCTTGATCTTGAGTACCAGGCGACTGTCGATTGGACGAGTCGAAGTATCAGGCAGGGATAGCTCGAAGCATCCGAACCGCACAATATCATGCAGTTCTTTTGCGATCGCCTTGATGTAGGCTTGCCGGTCTTCAGGAGTAAGTCCTTGTAAGCACTTGAGCTTGTACTCGTCGATAGATATGTCTGCCTCTTGGACTTTGTATTCATCCGGGCCTACGGTGGCTGGGGAGCCATAGTTTAACGACTTTTCGGTCGAAGCAGTGTAAAGGACTTCAGGATAAGCGTGAGTGGAACAGGTGGAAGGAGTGGAATTGTCAGGTTCCAACTCAACCACAAGGAGTGGTTCCTCATGAAGTACCTGGGTAATGTATTCGGTGGAACAGAGGAGATATTCCTCCAGATCAGATAGTACAGATGATGTAGCGCCAAACTCAGATGATGACCAGGGGGTGTGGACATTATGATCGATGAAGCTGGTAGGTGCCAGATAAGAGTAAGCGTATTGCAATGGAGAGACACCGAAAGCCGAAGCGTGTTCAATGAACATAGCAATAAGTGGAGACGGAAGGTGACAGAAGGGAGTTCCATCGGTAGTTAGGTGTGTAGCCACTGGAATGCTGGATGCGCATTTGGTTTGCGAGAAAACACCATCAATCAAAGGATACCGAGATAGAAGGTCGGTACGTAGTGGGAGGATGTGTTGAACCAGCATAGCCTGTTCCCCCTCTGGGCAGAGAGCCTTCCAGTGGATGCCACCAGAGGAGTTGAGGGCGGAGAGGGTGGGCGATTTGAAATCAAGGAAGCGATGCTGAAGATCCCATCGGAAGTCAGCGAGTTTGCCACCAGCGGTTTGTAAGCACCAACAGTGGAGGCTTCAAGCCGAGCAGCCACAGAGGCGATGGAGGAGGCCTTGCGTTGGTTGGGGGGTTTGGGACCTGGGACAAGCTAAAGGTTGTCTTGGGAAAACTAGCCCTTGTAAGATGGTAGGATGGGTGGTGGCGAGAGAGTATTGTCGTCCGCAGTTGGAGAAGCTGCTGGGCTCGAAGTTGAGGACGGATGCTGAGACGGCGACGTAGCGGGAGCGGGTGGTGGAGACGGAGCAGGAGCAGTAGAGTGCCCCCTCTGAGTGTGATTCCCCCTCTGCAACGCATCATCGGGGTCGTCATCTCGATGAGGTGTGATGTCGAAAGAGACAGGTGGAGCATCAGGTGGAGGAGCATGTTCAGGATCAAGGGTGGAACGCTGGAGCATGTACGTGAAGGTGAGCTTGGAGGTAACGCGAAGCTGCCCATTTTCTGGGTTGAGAACGACATCAGCCTGGTGGTCTACATGTGGAGAGACAAGCGGGTTTTGCGAATTAGCACAGCACGGTAAAGATATCGTCGGCGAGACGGTTCATACTTGTGGTGTTCGTGAGGTTATAGTAGTAGGAAGCATTCACTGCCGAATATTTTAAGGAGATCATGTTGAGGTGTGCTCAGCTGATTATATAGGAACTGTTGTGGGCTGATGATTGCATGGTGAATGCGTTCTAGGGAGGCGTTTGGTAATATATATTAAGACTGAATTGCATGCACCACAGCCCACGGAAAGTGGATTGCAGGTTCCACGATTTTATGACTGGCGCGGAAAAGAAAATGGGAGTTTATGGAAATGGAAGCTTCCAGATAATTCTATAAATATCCAGGGCCTCTCAGAGGCTGGAAAAGTGCGTCAAATCAGGAATACTCAGTATGTAGTGCGCGCGCAAGGCTTCCACGCTCGCCCACTGTGCGTCGCGAATATTCAGTATGTAGTGCGCGCGCAAGGCCTCCGCGCTCGCCCACTGTGAGACCGCTTAGTGAGAGCGCCGGCGTGCAGGTTCGTGTTGGTGTCATGGGCCACACGCTCGAGTGGGGTGGGCGGGAGGTCCCCCCCGCGGTTCACAGGGCGCTGAGTGAACCTTACAGGGGTCAACCTTTCAGAGACAAAAGGTTGAAAGTGTTGGCGTTCTTTAGTGAAGAAGAGGCGGTGCTGGACGCCCCTGGAACCTCTACACGGACGACCCCGCCGAAGTTGACGGTCGCGGTGAACGTCAAGACAAAGCTGACGATCAAGGCGGACCCATTGTTGTCTAGAGTTTCAACGCGCGAACATCGGGGACTATCTGCCGGGTGAGAGCCACGATGACGACAATGGCCGCAAGGACGACGAAGATCTTGATTTGGAAGACGACGATGACGGGAGAGACGAAGAGCAAGATGGTGCGGTCTACTTCGATGAGTTTGAAGTTCCTCCAGGATTCTCGTTCGTCGACAAGCCGGCTTCCTTTCTCCGCGAGGATGAAAAGATCCCGCACTACGTTATACTTTGCTGCATGGACACCTCGACGACGACCTTCGAGAACCATGTGTGGTGGTTAGGGAGGGTGGTCAAGTTCAAGCCGCAGGCCCGGGTCTACAACTGCGACGTTCAGTGGGACAGCAACGCGCCTTGTCGGCACGGGCTTAAACTCGAAAACTATGTGGACGACAGTCGAACTCCGACTGTTAAGGCTGGTTGCTGGTGCTAGAAGAAGACACCCCCCTTTGCCTCTGCTGCCTCTTCCCGCCAGCCGCTTATCCTAGATGGTGCCGACGTCGACGAGACTCCTCGCCAGCGCCGCCGCATCGACGACGGCCTTTCGACGACTGAGGTTCGCAGCTCTCAAAGCCTCTAGCGTTGCGACTGAAACGTTGCTAGCGTTGCAAGCAAAGTTAAACGAAACACTAAAGCAAGCCACCGAGCCCCCCGCATGCTCACGTTCGCACCCCCCCCCCCTCTTAGCAGTTACCTTTAAAGACTTTCCTAATACCACTGAGCGCCTTGCGTGCTCACACCACCGCACTCCCCGCGCCGGTGGCGGTCGCAGACACCTTAGTGGACACCCACGTATCTCTATTGAGCGTTTTACCCACCTTGGGCTCAGTCCGCCAGGTGGCCGAAAATCTTCTCTCCAGTTTCCGGGAATTTCCACGGAAATGGGAAATATGGACGATTCCGGAAACTTCCAGGTCGGCTGTTCACTTTCCCGGAAATACGCAAGTCATAACGATTTTGGCGCCACGGTAGTGAGCATTGAGGAGGTTACGGAGGCGGGTTGAGGAGGCAGAGGCGACAAAACCTATGCTCTGTTCGACTTCGTGGTTAAAGTGATGGAGGTAAGGCGGAAAAGCAATCAGGTTAATGCCTTTATCCACCCGATAGGGTGTGGTGATATGTTGGCTGAAGTATGGGCGAAACGCGTCAGAATGAACAGTGCGTGGATGTACGCTGAGTTGAGTTCTACATAATGCGTTGAGGTAATCAAGGGCTTGTGTAAATTCGGTCGCGTTGGTAGTGCGAGAGAAGTAGGCTAGCAAGTATTTCGACAGCAGTTCCTTAAAGACAATGATGTGGGTAAAGCCACCCCATTCTGAAGGGATGGTGACGTAACCACCATCGCAGGCCCAGACTTCACCCGGTTGGTGAGTCTGTTCAAAATTGGGCTTGGTCTGATTTTCGTGATCATGGGGATGACGTTTATTGTGGCAGATGCAGTCGATGCAAAGGTCACGATATGGGATATCGGATGCCGAGAAGCCAGGACGTGCAATGACGTCAGGAGCTTTGGCTGCTACATTGTCAGGGCAATGATGTACCCTGTGGAAGCGGTTGGCCCGTTCCTTTGCATTTTGGTATTCAACTGTGCCATGAGAGAGTGATTTACGGGGAATCGACTTGACAGGGATATGTCGTTTTCTACGAACACTGAACTTGAGTTCGGTGGACGAGTCTAAGGAGGGAGCGTGGGTGTCTTCGGTGGAGTCACCATCAGTGTGTGCATTGGTAGCTGCGGCTGTCGAGGTAAGTGCTTCTTCATGTGCAGTTCCTGAGGAGCGGTAGTTTAACGACATTTCGGTCCAGCTGCGGTTGGCAATGTGACTCATGAATGCATCAGCTTGAGAAATAATGTATGAGAGAGATAACGTCTGAGCTGTGACTAGAGGGAGACAGCTCACTATCGAGACAGGTATATACTCAACTCTTCTTCAATATGGCAATGTCGTGGTGAAAGGTAGGGTCCAACATGCGAGACTTCATGTCGACAACTATGCGGCAAATATGAGTATAGAGTGTATGATAAGTGCCCGCAGGCAGGGCATTGCTGAGAAGATCACATCACAGGTCCTTATTCGGCGAGAGTAAGAAGGTTGCCTGAGGGCGAGTATGGTTGTTTGCTCTAATGAGCGCAGAGCGAGCTGGGTAGCGAAGCTTGCAATTGCGCGGATCGAGTATGATAATGTTGGCACATCCACGCATGGTGGGCAGAGGCGCAAGCATTGGGTGAATTTTAGATCCGAGTTCGTGGTCGCTGCCGCGTAAGTAGCCAAGAAACCGACTATGAGAAAGATGGTGGTCCTCTGAAGCAATATATTTGTCTTTCAAAGAAAGTCGGTCGCAAAATGGGCCGTAAGTGACACAGTTGGGCATGAAAAGGGCACACTGTTTCTGTAGGTATTGAATGGGGGAAGAATGCCGTGAGCTGTGTCAACCGGAGGGTAGGCTTGCACGAGCCAGAGATAACCTTGGAACAAATCGAGATGGAGTGTTTTATCGGTGGGGGATTATCGCAGGCAGTGAGCGTGTAAGTAGATCCAAACGCTTCAAGTGAAGCTTGGTAGTTGCTGGCCTTATTTTCAACTAGTAGGTTACCCTCGGAATGGTGTCCACCAGTGAGAAGGTGAATGTTGAATGTAGATGATGAATTTGCAAGAAATAACCTAGGTACGGGTTGGTTAGTTTCGAAAATAGTTACATAATAGGACACAGATGTGGGTGTGTTCGGTGAAATTTTGGCGAACAGATTATACGAAGTAACGATTGCGTTGAGGCGAATGGGATTAGAAGATCCCGATAACGGTCGATTGGAGGATCTCATAAAGCCCAGGTGGCGATAAGTGCATACAGAATGAGATTTGTGAGTAGTTTGTTCGAGAGCTTGCTGTGAATGAAGCCTGAGAAACAGAAGATTCAAGGTCTCAAGCTCATAGAGGCTTAGCCGAACGGAACCTGTACGTGAGTATAAAGGAAAGGTCTTTGGTGAGTGGACGAGTGGTGGATCGGAATAAACGCGAATCCAGTCTTTGGCTAAGGTCTTAGGCAGCCAGAGCGTTTTAGAAATGGAATCGATGTCGTCTGCAATGTCCAGGAAGCGCTTGGGGTGTTGATTCGGCCAGGACAGCATATCAATGGAACCTGTGTTGTACCTGCGAGCAACGCAGATCCATCGTTCCCGAGACTGATAGTCGCCACAGAGGTAGGCAGGAAAGCGGTCAACCACATCAACGGTGTACTGTAGTGTGGTGTGAATGAGGTTAGTCACGGAGATGTGACCCCGGTGGACCTGCTTGAGCGGAGGCGTCATCTCCGCTAACAGAATCCGAGGTTTCATTAAATTGATGACAGAGAGCATACTGTCGAAAAGAGCGTCGTCGAACAGGCTAACCAAATCGGATATCTTGGTGCTCTTTAGCAGGTTCCGATTTGTACAAGGGGTGTAATCTCTATGATGTCACAATATAGATTCTGTCTTTCTTCTTCCGACATAGCAGGAGGTGGTTGATGAAAGAGGGAAGGGATTGAAAAATGACAACATCAGGGAATCGTTTACGTAACATGCGCACAAGAGTATCATCAGACTCGACAACAACTTTGACATTGATGTTCAAGACCAAGTCATCATTGGCTTGTGACAGAAACGCAGGAGTTGATAACCCATAACATTGTAGAATAACGGGTGGTTTGCGAGAATTGCTATGTGCGGTCGATAAGAACACTGGTCGGGAATGTAGTCAAGTAAGCGGAACGGTATTTTGCCCAACGTACTCGTTTTACTTCCGGAGGTTGAGCAGGAGGGTACGCAGCAAAGGGCGCGTAGGGAGCTTCTTGACCAGGTAGTTGTAATAGTGACGCAAGTCGCAATTTTCGTTGTACCTCTTCAGAGGAAATGCAAGTGAACGTAATTCGATGTTCCTATCGCGCGCAATATCGTATGGCAGACAAGGTAATGCGGGTAAATCGTGATCCACGAAGTGGATGGGTACTTCCACGTCTTTGTCAATGAGACTGGTCAAGTGAGACATATTGGGTTGTTCACTGTCGTTCAGGGTGACAGTCAACCGAGCCTTGTTCCACTCTGGTGCGCGCAGAATAAATAGGTGTCGTCCTTGCACCGGTTTAAGAAACAAAGCATAGTCCAGTTTCACATATCCGATGCCAGGGTGATTGGGTAGTGGAGACACAATGTTCTTCGTTAGCATGATGTGCGATACCTGTTGTTGGCCTGTGGCAGTTTGGACAACACGGGCACATTTGGTATCAATTGGCACGATGTGATTCGGTACTAGAGATAGAAAATTTGAATTGGGGTTAGTACCCCCTATTCCAGGGTTAACTTTAGCACCTTTTGATTTAAGAAAACGCTGTGTTATTCACACCGGCTGTCCTCGTTCTAGGAGACAGATTCGAGGGCAGACTACCACTGCTCTCTCGCTCTGCTGAAGGGTAACACAGTAGAAATTACTGTTCTCTAGGTATTGGGCACCAGTCCCGGTATCAGCAGAGCCCCAGGATTTCCAGAAGAGTCCCGCCGCTCCCTGACGTTCCTGAACCCAAGCAAAATGCCAGCCAATCAAGAACTCCAAAAGGAGATAAGAGAACAAGAAGCTCGCTTAGAAGCCAAGTACCAAAGAGACATGCAACAACAAGCTCAAGCGTACGAAGCCCGGCATCAAAAAGAGATTCAAAACCAAGAAGTTCGCTTGAGGGCAGAGATGAGGGCAGAATTCAATGCTCAATTCAACGCGTTCGCCGCCCAAATGCAAGCAACGCAAGCACCACCACCTGCCGTCGCTGCTGCGGCTCCACCCCCCACTCCAGCTCAACAAGACCCCAAGACCAAGGCTAACACCTTTAGTGACCCACCTAGCGCCGTCCTCAAGTCAATGGACTCAGCGCAAGTCACGCCCCAAATGCTTTCGTTTCGTGTTATGTAGCTGTTCGTTGAACATCTGATGCCTGAAACAGGCATAGCACAATACTTTTTGCAGGGCTTCTACACGTGGGAATCCGTCTTGCGTGGATCTAACGATCTCGCTGACGCTCTTCTCAGCCACTGCATCAAGGAATACGATAAGGATCCCGACAACCACTCTACCGCCGGGAACACGCAAGATTTCCAAGGCCGTTACGTCTACTACAAGGGTACTTACCGCAAGTTCGGCAAACACTTCTTGGAGAACGTCTACGAGCCAAAGCTCCAAGAACTTAAAGACCAAGACAAGGACCCGACCGATACGACAAAAGGCAAGTTATATCCAATCACCCAACCCCACCTCCAAGGTAAAGAAGCCGACTTCATCGTATATCTCCGCGAGACCGTACACCCCCTATTTCGCCGTTTCCTACATGCCGGTAGCGACTCCGTCGAGCACCCAGCATACGACGAAATCGACGCACTCGGATCCTCCTACCCGATAGGACTCGAATTAGTGCTTCAAGTTCGCCTAGCACTCGACAAGCACGCGGGCCAGAACCACATCCACCGTGCGCATTATGTTTACAATGCCTTTCTGGACACGCCGTTTAACCCTGAAATACACGAGCCAGCTCACTACATTGACTACATGCGCCATGTCCAGCAGCAACTGCGCCAGATAACAACCGACGCTTCTCTCCAACTTCCCGACAACAAGATCCTCAGGGAAATCCACCAAATGCTTCGCTTCAAGTACCCCCCAAGCTTGCTTGACTCCCGCGCCCCAACCCACATTAAGGGGTTCGCGCGTCTTGCCAGCTGTCTGCGTACTCCAAACGACTCGCTGTTACTCGACGAAGACAAGGAAGCCATCAATCACCTCCCCAAGCTGATCGCTCGCATCACAGTCATCTCCACCTTTGAGCGCAACTTTTGGGCTCACCTTAAGCCTCATCCCACCCTCAACTTCAAGCCGTTGCGGTTCGTCACTGACTTTGGTCGTCTACCGACTAAGGACAAGGATAATCCACGTCTTCGCTCCCGCCGTCATGGCCTCCACTTCACCGAGGAAGAAGACACCGCCTCTGAAGATGACATCCCACCGGATCCCAATGAAGCCTCCAACGACGACACCGACCCTGTTGCCGTCTTTCTCACTGAAGCCAACCTCGATGAAGATGACGACAATGATCTGATCCAACACCTTCACGCCTATAGGAAGAAACAGCTCGCGCGACATCCCAACAAGCCCCTTCCAAAAAAGCCTCCGAATCATCGCTCTCCGTCGTACTATGACATCAATGACAGTCCAGAGCCCAAGGCCACCCCTGTCACCCCAACGAAGACCAAGCAAAATCCCCGTGCTGCTCCTGTCACCCCCGACAAACGCGAGCACCCCCACCTTCGCAAGGTCACCTTTCCAACCCAACCGCATCCACCCAAGCCATCTACTCCTGACCAACGATTCAAGGTCCCCCTTCGTGAAGTCCGTCGCAAGCTCCAAACCATGCGGAATCTCAGCCACACCGGTCGCCAACATACGTCCAGCTCCGAGCGTATGAACAAGCTAATCAACCTCATCACCACCATCTCCGATGAGATACTTCTCTCCGAAGCAGATTGCGATGCCGAAGAGTTTCTTCAGGTGCTATCGTCCGATCCTCAGGATGATCCACCTGATGAGGGCGAAACTGACGAAAAAGATGACCAAGGCCATCTCGGTTTCTATGATGATCACGGACATCTAGGCCTCTACGACGACACCATCCCCGAAATCCACGATGAAGATGATTCCGCCGAAGACTACGCACAACGTCACAGTGACTACATGCGTGCTCTCCACCAGAGTCAGCTTTTTCGCTGATGGTTGCCGACGACGCCTGTGCCGCCAACCACATCTTACTCAATCAGGCACCAAGCCTCACGATGGCGAATTTCCCGACCTCAACAATATCTCCCAGAGTCGTAGATTTTCTTTGTGCAACTTACACTCCAGGCAAGACCTCAAAGAAGACTAACTCGCTGCACGGATGCAATGGACCCGGCACTGAAACTTCATTAATTGACGGTGGCGCATCCTTTTGCTTCACTCGCACAATTCAACACTTTGTTCCCGAGTCCATACGCCGGATTCCCGAACACACCATACGTATGGGAAAAGGCACCTTGACCAGCCATTTCATCGGTGTCAAACCGCTGTACTTGCAGGCCGCAGGTCTCTCCTCAAAGGATATAAAAGAATCCACAGGTTACGCCCTATATCTTGTATTTCTGGTCGTCCCGCAATTCCGCAAAGGTCTTCGGGTTATCGCGACATCACAGCTCAAAGCTCCGAATGTTCAAACAACCGACACTCCATTGCCACGCGCACCATACCTGTACGAGCTTATGAACACGTCGACCGCGGATCCTCACGATTATAAGACGCTTCTAGGAAAAACAGCAATAGTTCTCGCCAATCGCCGAACGACTGGCTTGTTGTCCCTGCCGTCTCATCCGAAGCAAACATTCCGCGCTGTGGTTAGTTTTCACACCGGCACACGAATGTCACTCAAGGATGAACTTGCACACATCACACAGCATGTCGCCAAGACACGCTCGCAATCCCACCTGTTGGATTTTGCTAAGCTACAGCATCATTCCATATTCCTCCAGGAACTCATTAGCCTCCCGCGTACTGTCGTCCAATTTGCTTTCACTGGCTCAGCGGACCTCACTGTGCAAGCACAACCCCCTCCGCTAAAAACAGCCATTATTGCAGGTGGACTTCACCAAGAAGGCTTTACCTCTGTTCGCAAACGCTTCGACAGCCGTGTTGATGTGGGGTATGAAGAAGGTTCACATGTTCTGCTCTACATCCCTTTTCTTCAGAACAAGCTTCGACCGGAATGGCGCGGTCCATTCGTTGCTTTGGAACGTTTGTCCCCGGTCACTTACAGGATTGAGTCTCTTGATTCTCCTCCTGAACGCCGTTGTGTTCATGTTAGTCAGATCACCCCTGTGGTGGTTTCTCCAGTGGTCGATCGAGCTGTGCCCAAGCCCAAGGAGACATTTCGGGATGATTACAAGCATGGTAAGTTCGTTATCTTTCGGATTCCGGATAACAAACGGTCCGATTGGCGAAAGAAGATTTACGTCGCTGAAGTTTATGAACCCTATGATTTTGTGCATGATCGAGTCGCTCTGCATTTCTACGCTGATCTTGGTCCCCATGACAAGGTTTCTTATTACAAGCCTACCTCACATCTCTCTGCTCGCAAGCTTAAGCCGGAATACAAGGACGTGGACGGTCGCAGTTTCACCGACAAGACCAAGGTCAACAACAGTACCACTCCTTGTGTCACCGACTTCGCCCCGCATGAGATCGATGTGTTGATTCCTGAGTTCACTTTGTGTGGTGGACGCGTTCCTTAACCTGTCCTTGAACGTGTATACAAGAAGATTCGTTCCCGAGACGCTCATTCAGCCAAGGTTCGTGCTTCTCGCCGGACTCGCCGAGGGCAGCTCGTGTTCTCACCAGGGGAGTCCTGTGGCGGCAACTCCTGACCGCTGAGGCTTACCCTCCCTTTCTCGAGGCTTGATACCGTTCAACGGGACGCCTTTCCCTACCTTCCTAGTGACATCATACCTCTCTCTTGTGAGAAGCATTCCTGCAGTATTATTGTAGCATTCTTGCTAACATATGCCATCTCACCATCTTGTTGAGAGGCTTGGTGAGCGTGAGCAAGGCGTGTGGCGAGCATGTCCGACCCCGAGTCCGTGTTTTCCTCGTTCAGTGAGGTCTAGGACGAGTCGGTGAGTACCCCCTTTGTCACCCGGGGGTCGGGAGTGGTTTTTCTGTGCCGCCATAGATGACTCCGCCGAAGACTACGCACAACGTCACCACGACTACATGCGTGCTCTACACCAGAGTCAGCTTTTTCGCTGATGGTTGCCGACAACGCCTGTGTCGCCAACCACATCTTGCTCAATCAGGCACCAAGCCTCGCGATGACGAATTTCCCGACCTCATCAACAATCTCACCCAGAGTCGCAGATTTTCTTTGTGCCACTTGCGCTCCAGGAAAGACATCCAAGAAGACTAACTCGCTGCACGGACGCAATGGACCCGGCACTGAAGCTTCTTTAATTGACGGTGGGGCATCATTTTGCTTCACTCGCACAATTCAGCACTTTGTTCCTAGAGAACAGTAATCACAACTGTGTTACCCTTCAGCAGAGCGTGAGAACAGTGGTAGTCTGTCCTCGAATCTGTCTCCTAATCGAGGACAGCCGGTGTGAATAACACAGCGCTTTCTTAAATCAAAGCGTGGCAAAGTTAAGGGAACTAACCCTAGAATAGGGGGTACTAGCCCTAATTCGGATTTTCTATCTCTACGCCCTCGCAGATTGAACGCGGCGAGCGAAATCTGGATCAAACTAAGCAGGAAGCGTCTTACCATCGACAAGAATGTAGAGAGTGTTCTGGACAGACTCGTACGGTGGGAGAGTAGCTGCAAGAGTAACTTGATGTGAAGGTGGTGAGGATGAGGTGGAGTGAACACCGTAGGCGTTTTCGAACTTGTGGAATAAATTGCATGAAAGGAGCTTCGAAAAATGATCAGCGACCTGGTAGAGAGTAGGACACCAGAGAGGTCTAATGATCGAATTAGCTTGGTAGTCGCGAATGCGAAATTCTCGTAAATTGATATGACGAGAAGGAGCACTGACTTTAGGATGATTAGCGACATGTAATGCTAGCGTTATCAATAAGCAGGGGGATAGCGTGAGCTTGATCACATTAAACAGATAAGGGTGAGAGGAGAAAAGCTTGTAAAACCAGTGACATTCATCGGCGGCTGCGCTGGCGGCGATGAGTTCAGCTTCCATGGTGCTTTTGGCAGTAAGAGTTTGTCGTTTGCTAGACCAAAATACGAGATTGCCAAAGACGAAGATACATGCACCAGAATTAGATCGCAAGCGAGGGTCAGAACGATGAGCTAAACTTGCATCAGTAAAACAAATAATAGGTGAACGAAGGTGATGCAGTTCAGGATAGCGGGTGATCAGATGCTGAATAAAGGGGGTAATTGAGGGGCTGTCGGATGAATAGTCGAGTGAGTCATTCGGAGTGCCCTTTAAGTAGCGAAGTAAAACATATGAGTGTGAAAGGTGGGTCTGGTCGGGGTTGTGCATGCCCTTGCAGCATTTGTTGCACAAGGTGGTGATATCAGGCCGACATGTGACAGACAAGTAAATGCTAGTGCCACAGTAGAAAGGGAAGATTTTGCGTAATACGTATAAGGTAGTAGCCAAGTCTGAGAGAAGTTTAGTAGAAGGTTTTCGGGCGAGGATGTCCGAATAGGGGACGTCTAGACTATGTGGGTTGAGCTTATGCTCAGCAAGCATCTTGGTGATCTTCGCTGCTACATTCATAGTGAGATGACCAGCGGAGACATTGTAGTGAACATCGATGCCAAGAAAGGATCTGATGTTGTCATGCCACGTACCTTTGCCATATTCCTTCTCCAGAGCAGTGCGAAGAGATGTAATCTTGGCAGTGTTGGTACCAGTGATCAATAGGTCATCGACTGAAACGGATAGTAAAACCCATTTGTTGATAGATCGATCTCAATTGATATAGACACAAGTATCGACTTGTGAGCGTTCGAACTCATGTTGTCGAAGAAACGAGTCGAGTTAGATGTTCCAAAACAAAGCTGACTGTTTGAGGCCATAGGGAGTCTTGGCGAGTCGGAGAGCGAGCTTCGACCCTGGATGGTTCTTCTGTATCTGCTGGATAAGATTTTGCGAGACACGTATTCCTCGAGGGAAGTCGATCCATACTGGGCGATCGAGTGCCGATTGGATGAATGTCTGAGGAATGTCCGCGTGCGCGACCGGGAGCTTGTGCTTCACAGCGATGGCGAGCAGTAGCCGGTTGGTGGCAAGCATTGCGGTTGGGGAGGATGTGGCATAAAAGGCAATGCCTACACGTGCCAAGAAACCTCGGGCGACTAGACGAGCTTTATAGCGGTCTGGAGTGCCGTCAGCAAAATACTTGATCTTCAGCACGAGTTTCGTCGAGATAGACGAACGGTCGGGCGGTAAAGGTTCAAGCATGAAGACACCATTGGAGCACAATCCTTCAGTTTCTTTGCAAATCGAAGCGATATGCTTTAACTTATATTCTTCGTTGAGTCCTTTGAGTTCGACAATCTTTTCAGGCTCATAGACAATATCTTCAGTGGTCACGAGCTGTAACACGACGTGATCGATGTGCTGCAAATCATGGTCCATGACTTCTCGTATAATATCTTTATTCGGATCACTTTGACTTAGGAAGAGGTGTCCGAGTTCGCCAGAATCATGCATGAAGGCATGCCTGTGACGAGAAGCTAGGTGGTAGTGTTGATGCGCGGAGATGTCCCGCGAAAGAGAGGAACCCAGACAAAAGAATTCTTGGTTCCATTGACGCGCATAGTACTCTGCCGGTGACAGTTCGTCGTGGCACACGTAGTTCTCGAGAACAGAACTGTCGTTAGCAAGGTGGTCAACCAATACAGATGAGTGGTACGGCTTCCTTGGGAAGTCAACATACAAGAGTTCTGCGTCGGTTTCTCTCTGCAAATCCAGTGCGGTGCCGCCCATGATACCATAGTCTTGTGTGGTACTTGCTAGGAGACATCCTTTCGGGACATCATTAGGCGGCTTAGCATCTCTTCGAATGTTGAGATCAGAGGCGATGCTGGCGGCGTGGCCCTGGTGCAGAGCGCTGAGACTGATGAGAAACATCAATGTGCTGGACATGTTGGCTGTGGCGTGAGCCGTGGATTGCTCCTGCTGGTATTTCCAGTTGCGACCATACTCTGAGGCGACAATGCGGCTGGTGAAGAGGTTTCCATCGTCAACACGTTTCACGATATAGAGTTGATCCTTAGGGATGCGAAATCCACGTTCGTCCTTGAGATATGCCTTGAGCTTATCGCTCTGGTTGCGATGCACGAGAACTGGGGTAAAACCTGAATCGTCGAGAACAACCTCTGGGCGATCTTTTCGTTTGGGCATCGGAATGCTACCATCCGGCGGAGGTGGCCGGTTGAGGAACGAAAAATCCTGTTCAGGTGTCTCGTCGCTGACGGGACTTGAATCAGCAGCGGGAGTTGGATCCAGTTCATTGTGTTCGTCGTCATCGCTAGGTTTATCATCGTGCTCGTCATCGTGAGTCTCGCCCTCATTTTGCGATTCCTGTTTAACTTCCGGCATTTGCTGTTCGCTTATAGCTGGTAGCGGGCCCTCTTGTCGTGCCTCTGTTGGGATCTGTGCGAGTGCTTTGATCCGTTCGATCTCCTTGTTACGCTTGACTGGCATGTCTGCGTCGACATGAAAGTCATTAGAGGTGACGATTTTCCCATATCGCCCCTGATGTACAAGCAAGATAGAGCTGTGGACATCTCGGATAAACCGGTCCGTTCCGGGGAGGTTCGGGAGATAGTTGTTACTATGAAAGTAAGAGGCGGAGACGCTGGAGGGTGCCAGCTTGTGACTTTGAGGGTAGACAAAGTGACAGGTTCGCCAAAGGGGAGAAGCTTAAAGAGCGGTACCATGGGTGACATGATACGCCGGGGAACGGTGCATGTCATGTTTGTGCGCGAGGGCAGTCCATGAGAGCGCTGGTTGTCGGCTTGGATCTTATGCAGGAGAGCAAATGGATGACAATACTCGGCGGCAATAGACTTTCCTTCGATGCGTCACACTGCGAAGGTTGAGGAGACGAACTACGGTGCCTCGGGTGTTTTCCTTGATAATGTTATCAGCAAAATTCCGCTGGTGGAGGTGGCTACCAAGGATTAGAAATTGGATGCCAAGTTGCACCTTGAGGGGGTGGAAAGCTTCAGAGCGGAAAGTTGAGAGTGCATCAGACGATATGATCTTCACACCGACATCGAATTCGACCTTAATCACATTGACCACATAGAGGATGCCGGCCAGAACATCCTGTGCGTCTAATTTCCGCAGGAAATAGACCCACTTGTGTGCTGAGATAATAAACACGAAGTGCATGATGTAGCGAAATCCGCCGTAGCACTTGCTGATGCTCGGGTATGATACATCCGTGTGGAGGTGTTGGCCAGGAGCATAGGCTAGTTCATCAGGTGACCAGGAAGTGTTGTTGTGACGGAAGCTGACATGCGATTGACAGCGCTTGCATTCGCTGCAGTCTTGCAGATACCGATCATCACCTGGGCGAAGATTTGTTACATTAGCGGCAATCGTGCGGCGAAGAATCTCTGGTTGCTGGTGGTGTATGCGGTGCCAGCGAGTGACCAGAAGCAGTCTTTTAGCGTGCTGACTGGTGCCGGGCTTGTGCAACGGGGGTAGTGCGGCGGTCGACGCGCTAGGGGGGCTGGGTCGCTTGTCAACTCGGATTCCGGCGACGGTTTCCTCGGCAAGAAGCGTCTCGGTTTGTCGATTTGCTTGGTTTGCGGATCGCATAATGGTGAGCATCTGCAACAGCATTGAAGAGGGAGGTGAGGTTTAGGTCACCCTCTGCTAAGAGACGGCTGGAGATGGCCGATAAGAATTCTGCAACCTGGTTGATGTCTCCGGGGCCGGGGATGCCATGGCGTATCGTGGCCCATTCGACGTGAAGGTTCACGGTGGTGGTGCGATTCGTGGAATACGAGGACAGCGCTATTCTTTGCCTGCAGCATGTGGTGCGGGACGGCATTGGCCAGTGCCTTAAACGCGAAGTCCGGCGGGTGCTGTTGGAACAGTCGGAGCAGTTCCGGGTCTGAGTGGTGTCAAAACTTTGCGATTTCGTCGAGGGTCGCATAGCGGATGTGGTCTGGAGAGATCAGCAGTAAGGCGATGGAGTAGCTCGTGTTGGTTGGGTACGAGCCAGTGACCGAGTAACATTTGGTGCTTTTCTGAAGTGTGTCTCCGATGTGGCCGACGTAGTCCGCGTAAGTGGGACGTGCTTTGGACATAATGAGTCCCTTGGGGTCATCGAGAGCAATTCGCCCTCGTGAGTCGATCGCGGCAAAGCCAGGATGCGAACGATTCATATAGTGGACCAAGTGGACGGGCGCGAGCAGCTGTGAGCGGCGGCCAAGGAGGTGGTGTAGGCGACGACCAGAAAGGCGGTGCCCTTGGGAACATCCAGGGAAAAGGAGTGCGTTGGGGAGCAGACTGCGGGTTGATGGGAACAGTCCAATATCTGAGGGGGCCTGGAATGTAGTGTGAGGGAGGCGCGCGAGAAGTAGCCACATGCGACGGCCGTAGCGGCGGTGCCGGTGATGGCTCCATCCAAATGGTAAGCACATTGAGACTCTGAGGCATGAAAACAGCGGAGGGTGTTCCAAGCGGCGAGAGTTGGGTGTTGCAATGAATGGTTGTGCAGCAATGTGAAAACCAGGAGGTAGGAAATGGACTCCATTGTGACGTAGGGGGTGCCGTCGGCGTCTAGACCGAGATCCGTGAAGGGCTTGGTGAGGCGTGGGAGCATTTGGCAGATGCGGACATTCTCGGAAATCGAGAGTTTCGAGGCGTTGGCGGGCTTGTAGGGGTAGGTGGCCCTGTGCTGGTAGTAGTCCAAGGTGGAGTGGGGCACTGTACCACGAAGGGCGGGTTTGGCGATCCTGAGATCGTCAGGGATGTTGTGACTGGGGTCCAGGAGAGGAACCATGCTCGGAGGCGATGTTAACCAAGTAGAGGCGGTTTTCTCGAGGTGGTAGCCGGTGAGCGGGTGTCGGGCACACACAGCGAGATAGCGTGTCTTGCTGATGACATCACCAAAAGCAGA
Organism: Chrysophaeum taylorii; assembly: GCA_029834535.1. Classification (NCBI taxonomy): domain Eukaryota; class Pelagophyceae; order Pelagomonadales; family Pelagomonadaceae; genus Chrysophaeum; species Chrysophaeum taylorii. The sequence continues at coordinate 67,971 of JAQMWT010000111.1, forward strand.
GGCATTGTAGACGCCGGAATGGCGGAAGTAGCCTAAGCGCTGATAACCTTTAGCGAGTTGAGCATACTCGTGGTGAGTTCGGGGGTTGGGGTACGTTTATGGACAATAGTAGGTCGGGAAGCGTGCAACGAACGAAGCGGATTTGTTTGGCTTTGACCCGAAAAGGTAGGCGGTGACCGAATTAGCATAGCCGTGGTATTCTTTCGTACACTCAGATGTTGACAGGGCAATGTAAAAATGCGCCATGTCGAATGGAAGTGT